>CM033624.1:18926077-19131077 GCA_019453435.1 Rhinogobius similis | reverse complement strand
CCAATCAGTGATTGCACTACAAACTCTCACTGCACAAGCACAAACATAAATGCATCTCATCGCCGCGTGTGACCACAGCAATAAACATATAAAGTAATGGCCAGTGCGTATACAATATCTGCGCCTGATGCTGTCCCAGGGGACTTAGATTTATGGCTCTTGTCTCCACAATCACTTTTGGATTCTTAACTCTTGAGCAGCACACAGTGGGCAGAGCCTTTATATGTGCCCATGGTGTCATTGCACTATGATTAATGCACGCAGCGTTCTGGGCCACATAATGCAGTCAAATAGAGATGGCTTCAGGAAATACTGCATAAATAATAAGTCACAGACTCATATTCAAACACAGTCTTCTCTAGTGCATTTTTATACATACTTTGAATACATTAGATTTGTTTTTCAGGGTCTAGGAAAGTGAACTAAGCACTAAAGGCTGGTACCTTTCCGTATTTTGGCTCTAATGTATTGGGAGAGTTAGTCTTAGCCTTCAAACCTCACAAACTACAAAAAAAAAAAAAAAAAATGTTTTGGTGAATGACAACCACTCAACCACACCAGAGCCTTGTAAGAAAGCATAACCGTGTTATGCTTTGTATTTAGAGTGATTCATACGTATTTGAATATTCTAAATGTTCCTGCACTGAGACCATTTTGGCTAAAACATCAAGAACTATTTCATCAATATAAGGCCTATTATAATATATAAACTGTACTGATTACAATATGCTTGCTGTAGTTGTGCTGTGTTTTCATATTGATTGGATTTGAACAGTTTACTATTTCAATCTTTTTTTAAAACAGGCTTTGGATATTAGCTAAATCTTTATGTAAACACACCCTCAGTCAGATCATGAAGACGTGACCACATCTCAGTTTATAATGAGCTTCCACAGTTTTCCTAATAACAAACAGGGATTTTCTGGTCAGTGCTGACATTCCCATAATACTATTGTAAACAGTTCTGTATTAGGCGTTATCCTCGAGAACCCTCCCAACCCACACGGCTCACTCAAAGGGCTTGAAAAGATGCACCCCGGGGAAAAATCTGGATTTAGCACCAAGAATGCTGCCCCAGGAAAATTACCAGCACAGGAAGCAGGCGCGCCTGTCTCAATCACATTCATATGCAGAGGGATTTATTTTTTTCATTTAAGATTATGAAAGATTGTCTGATCGTCTCAATATCGGAGGCCTCAACAAAAGTAATCTCCTCTGAGAGGGGGACTCAGAAAGAGGAGACTGGCATGTTTATGGCCAGCAGTTTATTGTAAAAGCTTGCATTGTGAAGCTGATGAGGGTGTGTGTGTAAAATACTTCATAAAACACAACAGCACATCTCAAGCCAGAAGGACCACCATGGCATGTGTAGCTGTTTAAGTGTGCTTGTCACTGTAGCTGCCAACCATGAATAAATGAATCAAGTTGAAAATGTCAGAGCGGGTCCCAGATCGCTGGGCTGGGGCTCTGGTGTACAGCACTGTCAGCGGCAGGCGGCTAACTGATGGTAAAGGGACACACTCGCAAAACAAATCCATGCATTATGTGCACACACCCAGCTGGACAATGGCCATTGCTCTTCAGTCAAAAAGGTCATTCTTGTCTCTCAACCCACTGAATCCAAGCTCTCTACGCCCATGTTGTATCAGAAAGTGATTACTGCATGGAACTATAATCTACAAATACTTTTCTCTTTTAATCCAAATGAAAATGACTCAGTACCATTAAGGATCATTACTATTACTGCATGGGCACTCAAAATAAGATTTTAAAATCTTATGTGATTTTAAGACGCAAGTGTGCAGAGGTATTACGACATTTTGCACATTTTATATATATATATATATATATATATATATATATATATATATATATATATCTGACAATCATAAGAAAAACAACATAGTTGACATTTTCAAAAAAGATTTGCTTTGCAGAGGTATATATAAGAGCTTCTTAAAAAAAGACATGCATGAGGATGAAAACCTGGTCCTACAGGCTCACAAGAGTCATGCATTCAGCAGTGCAAGCTCGAGCCTGTTAAAGTCAATGTAGTAATTATGATAAATAAAAAAGTATCCCCAAAGATCAATGTTGGGTGTCCTTTTTCAAATACTATTTGTGTTGGTCAGATGTTTTTCAACCCTGTTTGAGTCGCGGCACACTTTTTTTGTGGCACACCATCTGCAAAAATGATGATAATTATTATTATTTAACTGGTTTTATATGGCATTATTTTGGTAAACACCTTATCAGAAAAGTGAGAGTGAGGGGTTCAATATAGGTTACAATACGATTTTTAGTTCAGTAGACTTGTCCTTTATCTTCGTGTCTTAATTGACGGATTGTTGTTGAGTTGTTGTTTGGTCTCCTCTCCTCTTTCTCTGTCCAGCAGTCCATTTCTGTTTATAAAAGTTCAAATATCTCCCCCCCAACAAGGAGCTAAAAAAAACAAAGGAAATAAATAGTCATCAACATACACATGTATTTTATATATATATAATTAATAAGTCCATCAAGAAAGTATGAAGAAAAAATAAATCAATAATAAGAGAGGAAAAAAGAGGAAAAGAGGCAAAGATACAGTTGAAGTAATTACGTCTCTCCTCCCATCCACCCTTCAAGTGCTACTATAGCAAGTTTCCTTCAGTGTACTGTATGAAGGCATTGTGGAACCGCTGGTGTGATCCATTGATTACAGTGTGTACTTTTTCTAAATGGATACGCTGTATGATTTCTTGCAACCAGCGGTTAGGCGTCGGAGGTACTTTGTGTTTCCATTTGAGTAGGATCTGGCGTCGGACTAATTATGTGACACGCTTAGAAGTTGGTGACATAAATGGGGTTGTGAATAGGCCGAATATAGCCGTCAGTGGTTTGGTGCTTAAAGAGACCCGAAGAACCTGAGAAAGGGTTGCAAAAATATCAGACCAGTATGCGTCAAACATCGGGCATGTCCAAAACATGTGTGTATGATGATGGTAATCAGACAAAAAGAAGTGTAAATCATGTCCATGTCGCTGTGTCTGGCACTAGAGATTTTGAATTGGTGGTGTTTTTGGTTTAGTTGTTTGCCCAGGACATTCCAGTATGGTCAACTAAATCAATTAACTTTTTTTTCCCCAACGCAGATTGGATGAAAATCAATGGGTTAGTCATTTTAAGGATAGGAATACTGTGGCAACACACACATTTTACAGAAGAAAACCAACACACACATAATAATATTTATTATTATTATTTAAAACAGCAACAACAACAAAAAGTCGTAAGAAACTATGTCTAGAATCTGATCAGCAGTGTGTCAGGAATAGCAATATTACATCAGCTTCTTCATTGTTAGAATATGGACTGTAGCTAGTATATTCTTCGTCTAAAAAGTCGGACTCACAGGCTGTGTGCCTGGTGTTCCTCCTGTCCTCCTCAGTCTGCCTCTCATCAGCAGCTCATCTTTCGGAGCCTTTCATCACTCTGCTCCCATTGTGTGCCAACAGCAACATGTGATTGATTAGTAGAATATAAACAGTAGAGAGCGGCAGCAAAGCTCAGCACCTACACCATGTACTTTAATTGTGTGAGCTGCAGTCTGATATGGAGCCACAAACAAACAAATGCATAGGACTGACCAGAGCAGGGTCTGAAACATTTACAGATCATGTTTACCTTCAAACATTACAAATGGCTTGACAAGAACATTTTTTACACATTTGTCTGATTCATCATCAGCTGAGTGGAACTCAGGAACTTTTTTTTTTTCTTTTTTTTAAACAAGACATAATTACTATACCTTTTGTCTGGCATTTAGTAAGGGGGTCCATTGATTTCCTGTACAAAACAACCCGCATCTTTATAGTAGCATTTCACTGTATCAAGAAGAACATTTTTGTTTACATATTTTATTGTTTAAAAATGGCTACTGACTTAACACTTTACATGTATGACTCTGAGTCTGAATTGAATTGCAACTAAGTGTAGAGCAGTAGGAGGTAAATGAAAGCAATTTTATGAATATTCAAGCCTTGAATGCAGGATGATACAGGATCACTCAAATGTATTGTGAATACATGAATCAGTCAGAATACAACTCAGAGTAAAGTAAAATAAACACCATTATAAAAGATAATTTAGACATTTTATGACTTTGCTGACCAGGTGTCCTTGCATTCTTGTGAAATTCACTTAAATTGAAGGCATTTTTATTTTTGTAATTCTTTTCATCATCCCTATGATGTAAAATGAGGGAACTTCAACAAAGTAAGTTGAGTGTGGCATAACATGTTGTGTGGATAGACATTTTCAAAGCTGAGACTGTTCACAGACACATTTATAGGTTTGTTTCTAGCAGCACAAGCAACACATCTTTCTGGCTCTGTAATCAAAACTCTGGCTCTGCCATGAGACACTGGAAGAGGTACTGAAGCATTAGAGCGTATGCTAATTATTTTTTTTCAAGTGTGGTTTACACATGCATCTCCATGTTCTCACACATGTAAAGTGTATGCTTCGCTTGTCACTTTCAGCAGAGACAGGAGCACATCTGTCACTGCTGATGGGGATAATGAAGCCGCTGCAGCGCTCCTTCTTATAGAACAATTTAATCATATGTGGATGTGAGAAGATCACTTCTGCAACCTCACTATAAATACTATCTGCCATTGGTCCACTGCTATTTATAAACTCGACTAACATAATATCTCAGTATTTTGAGTCTGACTAAACTTGCCCCAAAACACCAGTTCTAGACTCTGTGCCTTATGAAGGTCTGGGGTTGTGGAACGTCTACACTACATAGATCAACATCAAGTTTGTTAGCCTACTGGCTGGCTTAATTTGATTACTGATTTTTCCTCTTCTTAATAAATAGAGACCAGCCGATGCCTGAGGCCGATACCCAGACGGCCTGGTTACTCTCTTTCAGGTCGGTCCTTGCATAGTTGGGTCAGATGTGCCGCTAAGGTTTACTCTTTAACCTACAACTCCCCTCAGACATGTGGTCCTGACTCCAGAGACTCTAGTCCCTGTGAGCTAAGCACAATCTAAGTGCTGCCGTATATCTGAGCTCATTGAATATTGTACTAAGGAGAGGCAGGACAGAGTATAAAGTTTACAGTTTACAGATATTTAGAAGTATCTTCCTTACGAACCCACACTACTCTTGATACTGGAACCTGTCTCCGGATCTGAGGAACAAAAGCTTCTTTTAAAAGACTTTTGATTGATTTGTTTCCAGTAATATAATGGCTGTGTGTACATGCTATATGGTATTGTAAATGTATAATGCAAATATTTTGAACAGGCCCCCAGGAAGAGTGGCTGTCCAAATAAATGAACAAACAAACGATCCAGGTCAGTCATCAACCGCTGACATCAAGTCATGTTATTGCAATTATATCCATGTTCTCAAAAGAAAAAAAGGGTCATCCAATCATCGACTTCTAATGGTAACACGCTATGTTATATTCTTGATTGAAATTTAAAGCAGGGTAAAGGGTTGGTTTGAAAAAGGAGTGAAGGAGGGCATTTTTGTTAAGAAATAATACTTCTAGACCTAGAAATCAAACCAGCCCAACGCTAATGAGGGCTTTGCAGTTCTGAGGTGGCCAGATCTCAACAGCTCTAACAACCCAAGCTGTAAGATTGTATACTTTCAGAATTGGACGCAAGTTTCATCTATAACTCCTCCCTTTTGGCAGGACCAATTTGAGCTCAGAGAGGGTAACTTCTACCTGCCATTGCCATCAAGATTGAAAATTACTTTCAGACGGAAATCAATATTTCTTGGTTTCTAATCTGTCTAGTTGACCACCTTTGAAAGCTTTTATACCAATATTAGTGACAGACTGTATGTTTATGATAAGATTTAGGACTCTTAATGCTGCACAGATGCACAGAGGAAATGTGATGGCCCATTGTTTTGCTGACTGCCTTGGGACCAGCTGCTGTTTGAATACTTCCTGCTGATTATGTGACCTATCTGGCACACAGACTCCCTTCTTCTGTGCTCCTCATACGTGTCAGGACAGTGACTCAGCAGAGCGTAACCCAATTCTGACAGCGGAGGTGTGAGCTAAACAGCCCAATTCATGCCATGCACATCCTGGATTGAGCATTGATTACATTTTAGAAAGATAAACGGTTTATGTTTATGAGTGGCAGGACTTTGTTGACATTCTTTTTGAGCCTGTCTCCATTCTTGTTCAAGTGCATTTGCGGATTATTCACAGCCACTTGAGAAAACCAAAACATAATTTAATGCAGACCTGACACACTTGGCATGCTTTGACTCCTTGGAATTTTGCCTGAGAATCTAAGCATTCTTGTTGTACTCGCTCTGACAGATTGTCTCATATTGAAAGAGTCAAAAGTACAAGCCATCCACAAAGGGACAACGTAACATGCAATTAGCATTTGGGTATTTTAGGTAAGCTGTTCACCACAGGCGTTGTATCAATGACCATTGTACCTTTACCATGATTATTGTACTGTTTGGTTTCATTTTTATTCAGGTAACGGCATATGGCTGGTACGATTATCCATTATACCTACAAATGCTACCACAAATTCTGTTGTTTTAACTGTTAACAAGCAATAGTCAGACACGTTTATGTCATTTAAAGCTGGCTGTGATTTTAGGTTAAGCTGCACTTCGATGTCCCTGTAGAGAAATTTGTCCTCTGCATTTGACCCATTCTTCAATGCTACTGGGGCGACCTGGACCAGTGGTACCCACAGTGCAGCCCGGGACCTATCTCCAGATTTTGAGCTAGTTTTGGTCTGGTCAAATTAAATGAATACTTTTACTGGAGCGATAAACCTTTTAAATCCGCTTGCAAGCACGTCTTAGGTACAGGTTGCTAAAAGGTTGACCAGACAGAGAGAATTAGTTATCTAAGACCTACAGAAGTGAAGCCAGAGCCTGGATCCCACGTGAACAGCAAATAAGTAAAAAAACAAACAAACTGATTAACAATTTACCTTCAATTCCTCCTTATAAGTTGCTTTAGCATTTGAAATAATACAAGTAAATTGACCCCAAATCACTGTGTTTTTAAATGCCATCCTCTGCAAACCCACCTTAATGAGCTCATAATTCGGGGATTTAGCATGAGTGTGTTTGTGCATTTGTGTTGACCACTCGCGCGTATATAACCTTAGCTTTTTATGAGCCGTTTGAGTTACACCCTTTAATAAGAACGCCATTGTGGGCTTTTGCGCCTTGCCTTGGCTTGTCTCCAGGATAAAATTCCCCAGCCCTTCAGAGGCGGCGCAGTGATAAACTTGTCAGCTGAATATTACCCAACCAAAGAGAATTTACTCCCCTTTATAAATGTGCCTGTTTGTTAAGCCCTGTGCCTCCGCCGTGACATTTGCGTTGGTTATTATTGCCACGCAGAGCTCATTTGATTGACAGGCATTAATTGCATTTTATTTAAAAATGATTCTACCTGGTATCTGAGTTACTAGTTTAAGAAATGCCTATTCCCCAGAGCAGCTGTTTACAGAGGGATCTGAGCACGCACAGATGCACCTTCTGTAACCCACATTCTTAGCCCACATTTTCCAGGACTCTGCCCAGGAGACTTGCACTCGCTGTGGGGCAGAGTTACAGGTTTGGCCCCCTTCTCCTCCATGGATGTCTGGGCCACTTAATAGTGGTAAAACCTTCGATGATGGATGTTCACCACATAAAAGCTCTTTGTGTGTGCGGTCCCACAGATGAATTATTTTAAAGAGTAACTGCATGTGGTTGTGATTTTGGTGGTATGGTTCTAATAGTTCATGACATATACATGACATGTAATATATTTTAAAATATAATAGTCCGGGATTAAAAATAATTTGCATATGCATTTAATTCTACTGACTTTACATTATCCTTTTTTTTTTTGCATGTGTAACATAGAAAAACACCCACATTAAAATGTGAATGATTCCTAGCGAGCATAAGAGTACTCCATTGTTGATATGTGTTATTCAAACTAATGCAAATCACAGTAAATATTCTAAGCATCCACAGGTTTTCAGGTACATATTCTGGTATTTAGAGATGATATTGTATTATGTGTGCAGTGTTACTGTTTTTTCTGACCTTCTTCACAAATTGAATGACATGTGAGCCAGACAGATTTGAAGACTTTGACTCAAGTTGTTTTCAGCCTCCTCTGTGGAACCACAGGCTCTCCTCCACAGAATGCCCCAGGGGGTCATGGGAGTTGGAGGCATACAAAAACATTTTTTGTAGTTCTTTAAATGAATCGGGCTAAACTCAGTCAAAACAGCAGCAGAGCACTGGACAGAGTTTGCCGACATGTGCTCAGCCAGTGCATCTACAGGTAGACTGACTCATTAGACTGACTCATGTAGCTGAACAAGGACTGTCAAAGAAGAGAAAAATGTGTATAAGTCAGAATGTTGTAAATTATTTTGAAAACAGGTGTGCTTAAATTTAACACTTAAATCCATGTATTCAACGCAACCCTCAAAGTGGGCATGCTGCAGTCTTTGTCTTTCTGTGAGCTGCAGCCTCACACTGGACTGTGGACAAAAATACTAAAACCTGAAACTTTTGTGAAGACTTCATGACCTTATGTTTTATGTTGTCAATTGGGATTCAACTGAAATGTGGCAAGAAGTGCGTCACACTTTAATGTGGTAACTCTATTATCGACTATTATCCCGCAGACGTATCAGTTCAGCGGTTTGTGCATTTCCTTATGTTGTGAGCAGAAGAAAATGTATAATCCAGCTCTGCGAAAACTTTTCTTTAAAAAAAAAAAAAAAAAAAAAAAACAGAAATCCAGCATGGCACAAATTGTGTTTTTTTATCGACACAACATGGCGACATCTGGAAGACAGCAGAGAAATCACATTACCATGACACCACAATCTGTTCGTCTCCTCGTGATTCAGCTACTATCATAGCTAGTTGACATAAAATAAGGACACATAAAGATAACTAACAAGATGGAAAATCGGCTTACTGTATGTGTACATTTTGTAGTAAGTGTTACATTAAAAGTTTTAATGTACATAATTGCAATATGTGCTTCATGACAGACATTTTAATTCCACATCAGCATGTCATGGTCCCACCTGATTTCAGATTTCCAATATTGCATCAACCATAGTCAGATTCCCTTGGCATATGCTAATATATGCTAATCAAAAGTTAAATATATGGCACTTTCAGCTTAGCCAGAACAAAAATCATGAGGTAACCTTTTCTCTCATCACTCATCAAGTTTTGGCAGCTTGGGATAAAAAGCCATTTTCATGACACAATGTGCACATTCAGCTATCAAAACCACCCCTGCTGTGTTAGCTTGATTTTTTTTTTTTTACTTCAGCATATCTTTAATTAGAAATTCCTCTGTGAGATTTTGAAAGAAGTTACTTCTTGCATTTTGTGGCACTTGAATCAAAAGCAAATTTAACAACACATTTACTATACTCTTATGAGACACTGCAGGTGAACAGGAAAATCTTAAATTAAAGATATCGATTTGAAACTTCTCCTGTGGTTTACTCACATAAATGTAAGAAAATAATATATTAAATGTAAGAAAATAATATGTTAAGAATATATCCTGTTTTCATATAGAAATAAGGCATTTTATGTGTAAAAATTGCCAAAAATACACATATTTGGGACATATAAAACTGAAAAATGGACAGAACCAGGTTTAAATTTCTTGGTTCATTTTCTACACATATTAGTTCCAACAAATGTACAATCAGACAGATTGGACTGAAATTTGTGCTAAAACTTTAAATTTCACCTCTTTTTTAACTTAAAACTTCAATAAATCAGTTTTAGAATTAAGAAAAAAAAAATCCTTCTGCACATTTCGTTAAAATCTTGTTCAGTCTAAGATTGTACAGTTTGGTGTGTGTGGAATCTATTTTAAGTGATGATCCTTATGTCCCCAGGAGAGAAAAATGCATTTTAAGAAAATGGCCTTTGAAGTTGAACTATGGATAAAGTGGATTAAATGAAGTGATAAAACATCTTTAAGAGCAGATTGGACAAATTTGTTGTTTCCACCTGAAAGCTGATATGTTGAGAGAGCAAACTAACCAAACTGAAAAAAAAAAAATAAATAAAAAATAAAATAGTAAAGAGTTTTGCCTGTGTCTCACCTTAAAAAATCCTTTATGTTCTGTCAAAACAATATTGTAAAGTTTGGTGTGTGTAGGAGCTATTTTAGGGCTGATCTTTAAAAATGCATTTTCAGAAAACAGCCTTTGTTACAATGTCCCAGAGAAATCTATGGATGAAGTGGATTAAATGAAACAATAAAACATCTTTAGGAGTAGCAGAATGGGCAAGTTTGTTGTTTCCACCTGAAAGCTGATATGCTGAGAGAGCAAACTGACCAAATAAATAAATAAATGCCTAGTGTCTTAAATGCTTTGGTGTTAGGGAACCACACAATGAAAATTGATTGTAAAATGTGACTAATTGTTGAGTGACCAAAACAAATTGTAACTGTACAAACATCTTGTTTTAAAGAGTAGCCTTCATTTTATTTCACTTGATTTATTTATTGAGTTCCACTTTTCTTTTAGCCTGAACCTATGGGCACAGATTTGCATGTGTGCCCGCTGCAGTGGCATTTCCCTCACCCCTTCAGTAAATGCTGGGCGGAGTGTGAAAAGCCTGGTTAACCTCAGTCAGGGCCCTGGGGACAAGCACAGTGCTGCCTGCTCCGTGTCAGAGGCTTAATGATAGCTCACAGTCGACTTCACTGTGTGCGTGTGAGTGTGTGTAAGTGTGTGTGAGTGTGTGTGTGTGAGTGTGTGTGTGTGTGTGAGTGTGTGTGAGTGAGTGTGAGTGTGTGTGTGTGTGTGTGTGTGTGTGTGTGTGTGTGTGTGTGTGTGTGTGTGTGTGTGTGTGTGTGTGTGTGTGTGTGTGCGTGTGTGTGTGTGAGTGTGCGTAAATGTGTGTGAGTGTGTGTGTGAGTGTGAGTGTATGAGTGTGCGTGCGGGCGTGCATGTGTGTGTGTGTGTGTGTGTGTGTGTGCATGTGGGCCCAGTGTGTGCCTGATTACAGATCTAAATGTGTGTCTCTCAGATCAAGGGTTAACTACACAGGGCACAGTGTCAAAGGCAGGTCTTGGGTCGGCAAAACACTGCCGGCTCCCGTTGCTGTTACCATGGAGACAGTTGCTAATTCTTGTCTGCCCCTCAACAGCTCAAGCCACCAATATCAGCCTCATCTACATTTATTGTGGTCAGAAAGAGCAAGTTTCTGATTGATTAACAAAAAGGTACAATTTATTGATGTGTGTGTAAGCACATCATGTCTTAGAAATAAACTATTTAGGTTTAATAAGCTCCACTGGCTCCACATCCGGTTTGGTTTATTACTCAACCATCAACCCCTATCCCAACCCCAAATCCTAACCTTAGCCAACTTAACCATGAAGCAATTGCTAATTAATGACTTATTTCCGTTTTTAAAAATGGATTTAGTTTTTAGCCACCGGAAGTGACGGAGTGGAACAATGGTGGTAAATCTCCTCTCCTGCAGTTGCAGTTAGACTTTCTTGTCTTAATGTGCAATGTACAAACAAATGAAGGGAGAGAGGCGTTCACCGTTTGATAATGTGTGAGTGTTGTTTTGTTTTTGTTTTTGTTTTTTTTTTGTTTTTTCACAAAAAAAGTTTATAGCGGTTAGTGAGGAAACCACACTCTAAAGTTATAAATTCAGTCACTCAAAGCAAGACATTCTTTCAGATACAAAGTGAATGTGGAAATTGTAGACACTCAATCAGATATTTAATTTGATTTGTAAGCCAGTTTTACAACTCAAATCTTCAGTTCAATCAAATCAAAGAAGAACAGAATAAATGTGGTTATCGGGGCTTTGAGGACACATAGCTATCTTCTCTTCAGAAAATGGTTTATTTAGTTGACTCGGCACTGCCTGTTCCAAAGGCTTTGACAGATCCTTTTGTCTCTCAACTATTCTCTACTCACATTTTGCTCACAGTCGTTTCTATCTTGTTTGGTCATAATGAGCATGTCTATTTACTGAGAATGCTTGACTTTTAAAGGTTTGACAAACTGCTTGAAGTCTATATCAAGATGTGATCCAGTTGTGCAAAATTACACTAAAGCAAAAAGCTTTAGTGTAATTTTAATTAGCTTTTCAAAAAAGTATCTTGTTTTACAGACATGTACTACCCCTCTAACAGAACAAGACAAACAGATTAAGAGTTGGATTCAAACTAGTGCCATGATTGCTTGACAAATTATTGTCAAACACTGGAAAAGGAAGGGACCACTGTTAACTGTGGGTCATCGAATTGGCTAAAGTAGCTGCTTTTGAAGAGATGTCATATAAACAGTTAGGATGTGTTTCCTTTTACGCTAAAGGATGGCGAAAAATACCTAGATTTTATTAAGGATGCTAAGAGTTGATATCTGTGTATGAAATAAATAAATAACAGATATTGCTGTCTAAAATGAACCATGGAGTGATGGGGGGCGGGCAGATGGCGTCAAGGATGGCTAAGGGTGGTGGTTGGAGGGTGGGGTACACATAAATTAAATGTTATTCTCATGTGTAGAAGCTACAGGTAATGATCATGCTTCCATTGAGTCCAAGACAGCGGTGAGGTTACGCTTAAAAATGCCACAATATTGTACAAAATTCGTTAGGATAGCAGTGCTCATTAAAAGGGAGCTTGCCATGATTACAAACAGACTCAAACAGTTGAAACCGTGTGTGCTCACTGCTCACTGGTGACTGCATGAGCCTTGCCTATATATTTCCTCTGTGCATGCACACCCATGCACGCCCATGCACGCCCATGCACGCCCATGCACGCCCATGCACGCCCATGCACGCCCATGCACGCACGGCATGTAACAGAAATTTACCATGAAAACACATTTGTTTGGTACAAAACTCTCCCCCCTCTGATGTCACCTGTGGCACTGTGGACAACTGCTGCTTTAGACCGAACTGCATCATGCTCTAAATCCAACTATGAGTTCAAGTCCTGCACAAAAAAAAATCTGAATGAGTTGCAGATCAGGCCTGTTTATGTGGCAGATTGGTATTAGAATGCATCATTGTTTTTTCACCACCAAGAGTATTGGTGGTGTGGCGTAGGGTGGACTCCCCCCTCCTCTGCTTTGCATCGGCTGCCGAAGCTGTGATAAAAGTTAGAAATGTCTTTTTTAATGTCTTGCAGAGACAAGCTTCTACTGGAGTTTAAACATTGTCCTATTTGCCCCATAAACTCACTGGAATACACTGGCTGCTGCACTCTATTGAACTACCACGGCTTTGTGGGTTGGACAAACTGAGTTGTACGTAAAGATGAGGACCATGGTTGTGTCTTAATCTTAATTGCATTTTACGATGGAAGGATGTGCGTCCAAGTGGGTCTTTTGGTAAAAATAAAATAAAACAATCAAATGTATCATTTGATAAATTTCCTATACCATTTGTCAGTGTTCCTCTCTTTCCTCTGAACATCTCTCTCCCAGACATAGCACCATTTGAGCAACATTAACATTGAAATGTACACACATGCAGTAATCAATGATCACATCTCCCTCATCAGTTTTTGCAGCATGAATCTCTGGGGCCAAATATGCAGAAGACTCTCGGGGGTTCACCACAACAAACAAGCAACCACATACACACACACACGCACACACACTCACACAGACACACACACACAGACACATAGCCATTACACAACAGTCGACAAACAATTCTATTTGCTTTCCCTCAGACGCAACTCCCCAGTTCGCAGCATTAAAGGCAAAGAGATTATTTCCTCGATTTTCTAGGGAAATGGATTTTATATCAGTGTGTTTGTAAATCAGACCTCCATTTCCGAGAAAGCAGGGGGTATTACTCTTATCTCCTTGACTGTATTTGTAAAAGCACAATAATATAGGTTACAAGTTCTCCGATTTCCCACCTGCCCGCCTCTGAAAAAAATGCGTTCCTGTTTCAGTTGCTGTATCTCCAGTGGAATAAATCAATTAAAGAGCAAAGGCAGTGAAAAGAAAGTGCATGTTTCGAGACACTTTTTCAAAAACAATTTTTTCAGCCCTGTTCCCAGATCTGCTGTGATTGATTATCACTTTTGTTGAACTCAATCTCCCATCTGTGACCAGAGGAATGCTGTGTCGGCTACAGACAGATAATCTCAGATCGTTTTATCGACTGCACTGCTAAATACAGTCACTTTAACATGGCTTTGGCTGAATAAGAAACTTCTAAAAAGGTTTATCTTATTAAGCGGATCAAAGCCATGATTTGGAGATTATGAAATTACGACATTTAAAACTATCTGTCTAAAAGTTGATACACGGTCCCCGCCCTCACGCTACCACGGGAGCCATGAGACCTGACTACTCTTTCTACTGTGCCCCTGTTGTTTATTTGGGAAACTGTTTAACTGGTAATATGAGGATAGCATGAGGGAGGCTAATGACAATACCATCCAAGAGCAGTGGAGTACAGCTCTGTTGTTTCTTTTTTAACTTTAGACTTTATTAAAGATGTTTCCAGTTTTTCCCCAGTTTCACCATTTTGAAGACATTTATTACTCAACTTCCTGGTTGCACATGGGCAGGATTATGACAAATGTATAACTGTTAGAGCAACCATACTGTAAACAAGGGCCAACATCTGTACAAATTACACAATAGTTAAGATTTAAGAACTAATGATATCTGATAACTATTTTATTTTGTTAAAAGACTGTTTAAACTGTCAGAAAAATGTGTCAATTGCTAGTAAATTGTGTCTATATTTTTGATGGAGAGTCGCTTATTGATGACATAGATAGAGGTATTCTGTTTTAGAACTCAGCACTACTAAACAACTAATTTTAAAATGTTCTTCACAAACTGACACTTGACTGATGAAACATTATGAAAGTATTTACAACAGGATCTATCCCATCAAACAAAGTAATAATTAAAAACATGAGAACTTGTCACATGCCACGACAAAAAGCCTTTATTTAAAAAAAAAAGAAAAAAAAAAAAAAAGAATAATGAAAGATAGTTCATCACAGATTTCTGTAAGAGCTAGCGACACGAGCAAGGAACATAGATTCGGGAGGAGAGAGCAACCACTGATTGAAATCGATGAGGATGACGAGGACTAAGGTAGTCTGATTGAAATCTGCAGAGCTTAAGTCATTTATGAGATCTGCAAAACCAAATGTGATTACCCGTACCTCCCTGGACTCCGTGCACCCCCCCTCCACTTCTCACTTTTCATTCTTCACTGGATCTGTCACTCAGGCCTGAAATATTCATGTCCGCCTCTGAAAAATGGATGCATCTGCCGAAAGGAGCAGAAGTTGAGGAGGGAAAAGTTAGTTGTTGCGATAGATACTCGTTCATGATGAAAGTGACAGAGGGCGTATAGAGTCAAGCCATCGCTTCTGGGCAATCACGATGACTTGCCTGTGTTGATGGTGCAGATTAGCATACATGTTTCCGTGCACCCATACTGTTTGAATGTGGCTATGCTTTCACTGTCTTATATAACAGCAGTAGGCTTCAAGATTTGGTTGTATTATGTTAAAAGTAGACTCTAAAAGCTATCTGTACAGAGGTTGCACATGGTCGAAGCAAAGCCTGCATGTTCTTGTCATGGATATTGAACCATATCCCAGCATTCTACAGGTTAACATGATTTCATTCCATTTTGCACACAGGAAATCAAGTGTGTTCCAATCAGTGCATTGTTTATACAATAGTGGACCCTCCCTCTCTCTTTCTCTCTCTCTCCCTCTCTCTCTCTCTGATCTTTCTATTTAATTGGCTGCAGACTTTCTCGGCTCGCCATCTCTACAAAGTACATTTTGTATTGATCCTCCTGCCTTGCTTTCACAGTGTGCTTCCCATAGTTATCCCATCCACTCTTTGTGCCTCTATCAGCGATCAGCTTCTCTCACACTCTTAAGAGGCTCTTTATGTAGCCACAATTTTTGGAAATTTAAACATGCAGTATTTCACATTCTGCACACATTCATGTCTTCACCAGTATCTAAAACTGACACACTTGAGGTATGCACCAAACACAATCTATGACCCGTGGCTTAAACAATATAAGCAAAGGTTTAGTGCCACCACCAATAGGGGGCCATATGATCTGGTAAAAGACATAAATAGTTAAACTGTTAAATTAATATCTATGTACAAATATGCTCCACTCTAAAACTTGTTTCTTAACGCTTATCTTTAAATATAGCATTAAAAAAAATATTTCTTCTTCTTGGATAAGATATTAGTCTGTCTAAAATGCACCCAAATACAGGAAATGACTGTGATTTATTCATATTTTCTTGGGGAGGGCCCTCTAATCCCCCTTTATGCCTATCTCTAACTGTAAAAATAAAAATGTAAATGCTGATGAATGTGGCCTGCACTGAATCACTTTTTCTCCTCAGTCCACTCCTGATTTTTTGTCTTTATTTTATATTTGTTATGTCCAGTAACTTAAACAGTGTGTGTTTGGTGGGCCACAAACAAAGTCTTGTTTAGGACCTCCAAATGTCACCGGCCTTGCTACCAATCCCCCAATCACACATTCACAAAGGCAAGCTGGATTTAGTGTCTTGCCCAAAGACACAGTGACAATGCACAGGAATCAAACCACCAACCTCCTGCTTTTAAAATCTCCAATTATCAGATGTCCCTAACCTAATGTTGTTGATCCATTTAACAGAAATTATTAAATTATGGACTTAAAGGGGCTGTACCTGGTTTTTACTGTTTTGAAACATAAAAAAGTCATTTGTACCTGAATTTTTTGCATGTAATAAAGTCAAATCTGTGTTGCCCCATCACAGATATATTGTAAAAGCATCTATTTTGGTGTAAATGAGACCACACCGCTTTCTCTGCATCTATTTATAGTGTTTTACTCTACGAGAAGCAGGAAACGTGCCATTACCATGTTAAAGTTTGTTAACAGGACGGCAAAACTCACTCCGGGCTCAGAGACTCGAGAAAAGTGCTTCCAAACTCTTTGTGGTGAATATTTAGGATATTTAGGATGGGAATATATCAATATAATGTTTCGAAACAGTACAAATCAGGTGCTGCACCTTTAATGTTATAACACTCCTTTGGCTTAGTAGAACATTATGATTCTGCTGGCCTCGATCATCACCTGTTGATATGGCAACACCTCCATAAAAGGAATTCTCCCACCACTCGATTCACTTAACCCGAGATGGCCGTTGATGTCAGAGGTGATGGGCACACCTGTACGAGGCTTTGATGTACTCCCGTTCTCCCTGATTTCTGTCGAACCTGTCAGAGCACCGCACTGAGGGGATGACTCATGAATAATACAGGCCTGAGTAGTTGTGCACCTCTCGCACACAGTAGACCACGGCACCAACTTGGCCACAGCGTCAACATGTCTGGAACAAGAAGGCGGCTGATATTCACGCTGCTTCTCTCGCGCAGATGCTCCTACATGCACGTTCACTTGTACTAGCGTCCCACCGGTTGCTAATGCAAAATAACATTGTTTCCAGCACACTAGGCTATTAATCATGGATGAACTCCTGCATCACTGACAAATCAGCCTAATCCGGCCAGGGAGGGAGTGTATTCACAAGCATCGACAGAGAGACGCGCATGCACCATACACACTTGCACATTTTATCAGGCTAATCTCACAGGAACAAGCATGCTCTGACTGGTAAGTAGAGAATTAATGCAGTGCAGGGGACTCTCCTCTTTCTCGTCCTGTCTCAGTCTTTGCTTATCTGATGGTCTTATGTCCCTCTCTCTCCTGATTTCTTTTGCTAAGAGACAACAAAACAACATCTGCACTGCAGTCTGCAAACATGCCGCTGAGACATGTCCAGCAAACTGATGGTCACAATGACAAAAAATAATCTTTGTTAAACAACCAGACAAGCTTGACACACGAGTAGAATCGGAATGCTGTACTAACAAATAGTGATAGTGGTTAGCATTGTAATGAAGCTGCGTGCAATTGCAACCACACTATCTATTTATTATTAGATAAAGAACCCTTACATTATTATCAATCTTGCTTTATTAATTGTTCACGGCAGATTTTCCCTAAAACGCCTGACTGAAATGATCCCCAACTGAAATGATCCCCAACTGAAACTGAAGCTGTTTCTGAACCCTTTGGAGAATACAATGGCTGGGCTCTTTGTGAAGCTGATCCTCTGAAGTGTTGGCCTCTGATGTCTGATTTACTATTGAGAAGTGGTAACAGTTTTAAAAAATTCCCTTTTCAGAGCTGAAGCCAATATCCCCTAAAGAATCAGAGACTTTATTTGGGTTTATTTTTATTTTATTTGTGGCTTTGGGGTACAAACCTATTCTGATTCATCCCTGAATGCTTGATTTGGCTGGAAATAAATGAGTTATGGCTTTCTTTTAATATTTTACCTGTCAATTGTCAGTTCTCTTTTGTCAGATGGTGGACAAAATTGAATAAATGAAGGAAAATTCAAAAGTTATAAGAGGTAAAAATAACATTATATTCCCTTGCACTGCGGTTTTCCCAGATGATCATGTTGTAAAGCATGATATTCAAGGCATAGTAGCAAAAACAATGCAGAAAACTGGTATTTTGCTGTGCCCATTAACCTGCTGTAGGCCAGTGCATCTGGGCTGTGTTGTTTATGTGCCTGGCTGACCTGTCCATTTCCACATTTATGAATCCCAAATAGGGCTTTTACAGCTGCCTCCTGGAGCGATGTCTTAAACACTCGCATATCTCACTGGCCTGTTGGCACACACAATGACATGATGTCCCCCTAACGCCCACCGCTGTCCCAGGCCCTTCTCCCTAGGCCCCCTGCCTGCTGCTTTGTACACTGACAGATATACCGCTCCTGGCTGCCCTACAGGCCTCTGGGGAAATGAGATACAAATGCCACAATATCTCTTGTATCACTGCCCAAAAGCTGTGCTGTGGCCTGTAGCAATAACACATCAACCAGCAGAGCAGGGGCAACACAAAACCAACACAAACGGGAAAGACTATTATGGTTTGAAAAGCATGTTGTAATTAGTTGTCATACAAGGCTAACTCTTGCACTTATCATAGTACAATGTGTTTGACTTCCTCTGGCCCCAAGCCTTTTCTGTTGAGTCATTATGAATGCGTAGTGTATCTTCTTTTGACTACTCATGAAGTGTAAATAGGCTTTTAATCTCTGCTCCAAACATGTGCAACACTCAGCACACTGTATGTATGTGTCCTTTAATTTGCCTGGCTAATGCAGCACTCCAGCACAGTGATAAGAGAGTGTAATCTTCTTAGGTGTGGCGAAAGCTTAATCAATATTAACATATTCCTCTGCTCCCTCTCCATTGAATAATTGATATCCCCACACAGTCTTGCTGAGAATGAAATAAGATGTAGGAGTATTAAAATAACTTCCCAGAGATAAAAGAAAATTGATTAAAAAAAGATGGCTGAAAATTAAAGAGAAGGAAGGGGAGCCTAAGGGATAGGACTTAGCATACAAATGAAGGGAAGGGATTGGGGGAGGAGAAAAGAGGAACTTTAGGCAAGTTATGAGCCCATTTATCTAACTGCAGACATTGTGCACTCAGCCGGCTGGGTTTTTAGGGAACCAATCAAAGCGTTTAATCTGAGGCAGTCAGTGCAGTCTCACCAATCCCTGACCTCCGTGTAAAACATGGAGTTATTAATCAATGATTACTCATCTGTAATTTCCACATGATTACCTCTTCATTAAAACTTGCTGCGGTGTCGTCTCAGAGTTCACCTGACGGGCTTCCCCTCTGTTCGCTTCCCCTGCGTCTTTAGCATTCTTCACAGCCAACAGTGCGTGCAGGCTCTGGCCGTGGTCAACGATTTTTCCAGCTCAACTTGTAATTAGAATTAATTGAAGTTTTTGAAACTTATTTCAACAAGGTCTTCTGGTTCAACTGCTGGACTAAAGTGAATTGTTGTGCCTAAACTAGCCTCAAATGACAGAATTGGGAAAAGGTTGTAAAAACAGGACAATACATGTGTTAAGTCCCTGGATGGAGTGAGTCAGCTCATCCACTCAAGCGACAGGGGCAACCAAAGGAGGGATTTTCAAGATGGATACAGAAAGAGGATCAAAGCTAAGAGGAGTCATGCATTTGGACCACCTCAGCGCTATCAGATCACTGCTGACACCTCACCTAGCACCCCTGGGGTTTGGCACATCACAAGAGCACACGGAGAGAGGAGCCAGTGTTAGTGTGCGTGTGTGTGCTGTAAGAGAGGAAAGTTGTGTGGCTGTCGAGATTCAGGGGCAAAAAATCAGTCCATTCAAGGTTGCAGCAGCCGCATATGCCACGAACAAAGGACAAATGTTTGTCAAGTGGAGAGCAGCTTGTCTGACAGGTGTGTTCTATCTGCCACGGAGAATGTGATGGGTGAAAATGAGATGTCACCAAGAGGAGGACACGCAATGTGCTATAAGATTTAACAGTTATCTGGCAAGGATAAGTATGTACATGACAGATGTAAAGCAATGTAAAGGCTATATATAGACAACAGGCTAGTGTTTCTCTTCTATGTACTCTGCACTGTATCAGATACACTCTCCATCTCCATTTGACGGTCAGCTGACAACCTCCAAGGTGTGATAGCTTCAACAATCAATGCCTTCGATCTACATACACTGACAGCTCCTAACACACTCTCAGAGCCATCTCTCATGATTAACTGAGGTTTTCTATAAGAGCCAATAATATTAATCTTGCGTTGGCTGTCCAGCTCGCTGTCTCCAACTGTTTCACAAGAGAATTAACAACCAGCTCCACTTTCTTTTGGTCTGGATTGCCTCAGGTGTATAATTAATAATAACAATATAATTAGGGAGCACCAAAATCGAGCTAAGTGGCTGTGCATATTATAACACACAATGATGCTGTTCTGCACTACGGACTGAATTCCTAACTATAGCTTGCCAAAATGTTGTGTTGCTTTGTGTATTAATATACAATTGTGCAGAGGAATTAGGTGACAGCACAATATGATGCCCAATAAAATATGCCATTTTATTTGTAATATCCTTTTCCTTTTTTCTGTTAAAAAAAAAAAAATGTTTTTTTTCAGAGCTGCAAAATTATTATTATATATATCAGTTTGCCCAAAGTGTAACACTTTATAATACTCTAATAAGGTAGTATTTAGATTGATCCAAGCATGTTTGATCTTGTCCAGCATCTGAGGTTTGAAGGCTCAGAAAGGTCTGTTTTCACCTACCCCCTACAGACGCCCACCTACACACGCGCACTTCCACATACTAACTTGCATTCACGTTATTTAGACTCCATGTCATACATGTGGGGTTCGCCACCTTTCCACTAGGAAAGTATAGGTCATAGTGATCTGTTGAGTCAATACATTCCACAGGGAGTTGTTGTAATCAACCATTATAAGTTCAATTTGACCAGTTCAGATTTGCAAAGACAAAATCCATCCATATGCCACTTTTCTTCAGCTTTCCTTTCATCATGGTCAATTTTACAGGCTAAAGTTGTTCCTGTTACAATGTCATTCGGACACAGAGTCTTCTTCACGACAGCAGCGACTTCACAGTTTCAGTCCTCACTCAAACTCTTGCAGCTTCTGTTTGGTGACAAAGTCCAGTCACAATAACACTACGTTACAAGAATGACCCACAACTAACACCACAAATTAATTGTGAAAGAATGTCTTTAAGTTGATACAACAGGCGTTTGCATCAGTCACAAACATGCAAGTTGGACTTAAGAGGAAGAATAGCAGAATGCAGGATGTAAGAGATGGCCACATTACTCAATTGAACATGTTTTTGTAACACCCAAAATGTTGTAAGGCGAAACCAGTTGACCAGTTGCTGGACTATACATATATATATATATATATATATATATATATATATATATATATATATATATATATATATATATATATATATATATATATATATATATATATATATATATATATATATATATATATATATATATATATGAAGTCCAAAGAGATTGATGACCAACAACATAATTGAAATAGTCACTAAGTATGTCATGAAATAAAATAATTACTTTCATAATATCATAATACATAAATATAAAATTTTTTACATATCTTTTTTTTTCTCTAGGAATTACCTAATGCATCCCCATACTTATCCAAAAATAGACTGCACTAGCTGTGCTGCTCACACACAAGGTGTATGAAACTTTAACAGAAACACTGCAGGTATGCTAGTCCACTCGCTGTTTCCTGCTTCACCCACAGATGTCCAACCCACATTGAAGCTATTTTCAACTGTCTGTTTTCTGCTCTTTTTACTTGACATCCATTCAAGTTGACTCCTTCCATTTACATTCAGGAAAACATGCGCGAAAAGAAACTAGCTCATCTGGCCTCATCCGGTCCAGCAGAGCGCAGAGTTGAGTGTAGAAGGGGGTGAGATAGGGGCACTATGACAGACAGACGGCACAGGAAATGTTTGAAAGCACTGGAAACAACTAAAAACTATTTTCATCGTCTGTAACGTCACTCACTGGCCTCCCCACGCACACGCTAAAACATTTATACAACCCGGCCTGTCTGGTGATGGCTCTCATGCTGAATAATTTACCAGTGGAAATGCAGGAACAATCTAATTGAAGAAAAAGGGAACCCCTACAGAGATGTGCTCGATTGCCGTGGGCCAAAATGAACTGTGTTTTGGGTTAAGTGTTCAGATCTTGTAGTTAATTAAAGCTTAAATTAAATTAATAAATAACCGCCAATAAGGAAGTAAATATAAAAAAAGATTGAAAATTACAAAACACAATTGCACACTTTTTTTGCAGCAAGGAAGTGCCTTCAAGGTGATCTCTCTTTGGCGATCTCATACTTAGGCAGACAAAAAGTGCAGACACTTTTTGTCCTCACATAGGCTTGCCTGCTTTAGGAGGTTGCCAACAAGCTTTTACATGTTTTTTTCGCCCACTGATAGCACTAGAAACTTGCACTCTCCAAAGTCTTTTAATTCTTGTTCATATATTTTATTGATTTGACCTAATGGCGCATTAGTCTACTTTTCTAAAAAAAAAAAAAAAAGGAAAAAAAAGTAGCTTTACTCATCCATCCCTCAATCACACTTCGATTATGCCACAGTTACTGATACATTGACACGAGAAAGATGTGTCTGCTCCATTGACAACAACAGTATGGAGCAGATATTGAACTGACAACCTTTGGGTAAGTGGGCAAAGGTCTCTGCCAAAGTGTTTTGTATTCTTAAAGTGTATTTCCAACAGGTGCCCATGATTACGACAATGTTAAAAATGCGTCTCCCATCTGAGTTTAGCATAAGGGAGCGCTGGGTGGTTTTACAGCAGTAGAAAGTTTGATTGCTTCTCGCGCTCATTTACTGACACTTAACATATGGACAATTAGGAGGGTCTATATTTTAAGACTTGAGGAAGATATATCAATTCAGTTTATATTCCACACCATGGACAGCATCAAGGTGGGTGCACGGTGGCAGAGCAGCTAGAGCAGGGTGGAGTCTGCATGTCCTCCCTGTTTTACCGTGGGTTCTCTCCGGGTTCTATGACTTCCTCCCACCTTCCAAAGACATGCATGTGTTCAGCTTAATTGATAACTCTAAATTGCCCGTAATGTATGAATGTGAGAGTAAATGGTTGTCTGTCAATGTCCATGTCTCTGTGTCAGTCCTGCGATGAATTGGCCACTGTCCAGGGTGTACCCGGCCAAGGCCCAAAGTCACTGGGATAGGCTCCAGTCACCCGCGACCCCTAACAGGAACAAGCGTAAGAAAATGAATGAAGACAGCATCAAGACTGCTCATGAATGACAGACACAAACACTTTACTGTAATAAGTCTCGAGCAAGATTGAGATGTGTCCAAATAGAATTAGGAGTGTTGTGATTTTCAGGGGAAAGCAGGTCACACAAGTTTGTGGGATTTTATCCCATCCATATTTTTCTTGTTGAAATAATCATGTTTCTATTAGAAACAAGTTGGATAAATAAATACATGCGGTGGCTCAGATCCACGAGTCCCAAGGTCAGAGGATTAATTGCTCAGACCAAGTCCTGTTGTTTCTGCACTCACCTTGTCAAATATGAAAGAGGAGCGTGAATCCGTCTCGGTGTCCTCACTGTTCTGTCCAATAAAACCTACAGGCCAAATAATTATTTAAAAAAGAAAAGTAAAAGGACGTGGTCAGTGTGATTGTCGGAGGGGCCAATGGTGCAGATTGTATGTCTACAGTGTACCACCAAGTGTGGAGTGTTCCTTAACTCATAATACACATAGGATTCAGCACTATCCCATGGTTGTTTTGGCTCAAACAAATGAAAAAATCTAAAAGCTGCTGCTTGTGGAGTGGACCAATATTGTTGTGATGATGTTTATGGTGACGTTCTGTAAAGGGGCACACAATAATCAGCGCAGCAGTGGACTTGACCTCTTTTATTAAGGCCTTTTATGTTAATTAAAAATATCCATTTATCCACTGGTATAATAAAATATAACTATATAGTAGACAAAATCATGATATAATACAAAATATGTACACAAACATTGTGAAAGAGAATTTCTGAAATGCACAATAAACCCTCCCTTGTACATTTATATATATATATATATTTTTTTTTTGTATTTTATTTCACATTCAAAGCATACATACATACAGGATTTTCCAACTTAAATATTTCACATCTGTTATACCTCAATGTGAGCAAGTCCAATCTAGCTTTTGATACATTTTTAGATATATAAACATACAAACATGAACAAAAAAGAAAAGTGTAGCTTAGAACCAGGGTGTGAGGATCTTCACCTTTTTTTCCCTTCATTAAGTAACAAATAACTGTTTATATAATCTTCACTTAAATTTATTTTATGCCCCTTCAAATTCGAAATAACCATCACCTCTAGTCCGATTTTTTTTCCGAACTTAACCTATACAAAGTCAGATCTGTATTTCCCAATAGTAAGTAACCATCCTTTCCAAATATCATTGAATTTATCAGATTCCACCTAACGATGCTGTAAGTTTTTCCATATTGTAAATACTAAGCATGACATCCATCCACTCGTCCACCTTTGGCACCTGATCTGTTCTCCATCTCCTGGTGATTGCTTTTTTGCTCGCCAGCAACATAATTCTCATGATCTGATAATCTTTCCTCCTTCTCAAATTCAATATTTCAATTTTTCCCAAACACAAAACTTCAAAGTTTAAGGGAGTTTTGAAATGTATTACTTCATCTATAATGTTTTTAATTCCTATCCAATATTGTTTCATTAATGGGCAACCCCAGAAGATGTGGAAATGATCTGCTTTAATGGCACCACAGGACCTCCAACATTTAGTATCTCCATACTTTCTCTGGGCAGGTGTCAGAAAATATCTATTTATGGTCTTCCATCCATACTCCCTCCAGAACAAGGAGTTGGTGGTTTTCCACTGACATGCGCTTATTTGTTCCCAATCCTCTCCAGAAATTACGATGTATGCTTCCTTCTCCCATCTTTCTTTTACATAAATCGTGGTGTCCCCTTTCAGAATTTCTAATGCTGTATACATCTTTGAAATTATTTTGCCATTTAATTCTGATTTATATGCCTTCAAAACAATATTCAAAATATTTTGTTGAGTCAGATCCGAATTCGCCTTTGTAATTTCTTCCCTTAAATAATGCCTTAACTGAAGATATCTATGAAAGTCCCGATTACCCAGACCATACAAATCCTTTATCTGCTGAAAGCTCATCACAATCTCTTTTTTGATTATCTCCCAGTGCATTCTTGGGCCATTTTCCCACATTTTGAATGTGCCATCCAACTGATTCGGGGCAAAATCAGTGTCAAATGCAATCCATCTCAAGAATCTGCACTGCTCTACTAACTTGTCCTTTTTCATTACTTTGTTCCAAACAGTCAGAGACACCCTCAGCCATGGATTAATGTTTTTCTTCCAAATTGTTTGTAATTTAATATCACACATCAATGCTTGTATTGGTGGTTCTATTTTCTGTTCAATGTTTTTCCATTCTGCTACATATCCCGGATCACACAGATTCAGCAAGACCTTTATCTGAGCAGCTTGATAGTAGCTTTTTAGGCATGGTAGAGCCAGACCCCCCTTGTTTTTTGCCAATTGTAAAGTTCGATATTTAATTCGGGGCCTCGCTCCTTGCCATAGATATCTAGATATAAATTTGTCGCATTCTTTAAAGTCTTTATCTGTGACCTCCACTGGAAGATTCTGAAATATGTATAACAATCGGGGCAAAATATTCATCTTAATTACTTCCACTCTCGATGCCAAATTTAGATATGGGATTAAATTCCATTTAGATAGATCCGTTTTTATGTTTGAAATTATATTATTATAATTTGATGCTTTCAGGTTTCCAAGTTCTTTTGTCAAGTTTATGCCCAAGTACTTCATTGATTGCTGTCCCCATTTTATCAAATAATTCTGACGTACATCTTGGCTTGGCTCATAATTGAAAGTAATAGCTTGTGTTTTTTGAACATTGATTTTGTAGCCAGACATTTTACCAAATTCTGTTAACATTGTCATCAGGTTTGGTAATGCTGAATTCGGATCCTTCAAATAAATCAGAACATCATCAGCAAACAATGCTATCTTCTGTTCTTCTCCTGACTTAACTATACCTTTAATACTGGTGCATTGTTTTATCCACTGGCTCAATGGTTCTAGGAAAATGGCAAATAAAAGTGGGCTGACTGAGCAGCCCTGGCGACACCCTTTCTAATTTGATTACTTTAGATAGACTACCGTTGACCTTGATCCTTGCTATAGGATCTGTATATAGTGCCGTAGGATCCCTATGTATCTCTCATAAAAATTAAACTTTTTCATCACTCTAAACAGAAATGCCCACCTAACGAGTCAAATGCGTTTTCTGCATCCAATCCCAAAATTGCAGCCTCCATTTTCCCTTCTATGATATGCTGTATGATATGCATTGTCCTTCGGATATTGTCATGCGTTTGCCTATTTTTAATAAATCCGGTTTGGTCTAAACTAATAATTTTTGGTAGAATGTTCTCCATTCTTCGGGCTAGGATGGCTGTAAATAGTCTATAATCCACATTTAGTACACTTATAGGTCTATAATTTGAGCAGTTAGTTCCATCTTTACCCTCTTTTTGCGATTACTGAGATTATTGCCTCTCTCCACGAGTCAGGAATTTTCCCTCCTTTTAGAATCCAATTAAATGTTTTATGTATCAATGGAGTTAGTGTTTTGCTATAGGTTTTATACCATTCGGATCCATAACCATCCGCCCCAGGACTTTTATTATTTTTTAGCTTTGAGATAGCTGAACTAATTTCTTTTACTGTTATTTCTGCAGTTAATGTCTTGTTCTGTTCTTCTGTGATTTGTGGTAAATTCAATTTTTCTAAAAACTTTTCTATTTGGTGCTCATCATCCATTTCTGTTTGAGAATATAACTGATTATAGTAGTGTTCAAAGCTCCTATGAATATCTTCCGTTTTGTACACTATATCATTTGTTTGTGGGTTCTTAATTTTATAAATATGTCTTGTTGATTGTTGTCTTTTTAGTCTATAAGCTAGTAGTTTTGCTGCCTTACACCCCGCCTCATAATATCTTTGTTTAGTATAAATCATTTTTTTCTGGGTTTCTTGTGATAGAATATTATTAATCACTTCCCTTTTCATTTTAATCTAATCCATAATATTTTTGTAGGATTATCTTTATGTAATTTTTTCTAATTTTCCCAGCTCATCTTGTAATGTTTTGAGTGTAGCTTGATTCATCTTTTTTCATGTGTACAGATCTAGCTATCAATTTTCCTCTCATTACAGCCTTGCAGCGTCCCATACTACCGATGGCGACACTTCACCATTATCATTTTGTTCAATATATTCACAAATGTCCTTCTCAATTTCTTCTTTTATCTTACCTTTTAACAGGTTTAGATTTAGTCTCCATATTGTATTTTTTTTCTCAGACCCAATGCATATCCTCATTACCAAGGGGCTGTGATCAGACAAGTCCATTACCCCTATGTCACATCCCTCTATTCTGTATCGATCCTTGGCTTGTATTAGGAAATAGTCAATTCTTGAGTATATGGAGTGAGGTGCAGAATAATAGGTATAATCTTTTTTACCTGGATTAATCTCCCTCCATATATCCAGAATTCTGAGATCTGACAGTAATTTAGAAATTCTTTTCCCTAATGCGTTTTTTTGCTGGACTTTTCCCGATGAATCTAGCTGTGGATTAAGCCTTTGGTTGAGATCACCTGCTCCCACTAGTACTCCTTCACTCTCTGTAGTCACCAAATCAAAAACATGTTTGTAAAATCCCCACTCTGAGCCTGGAGGGGCATATATATTAACCATTGTAACTAGAGTTCCCTCCAATCTTCCAATAACTAGTACATATCGACCTTCCCCATCCTTTATTGTTTTTAACATTTCGAAGCAAACTCTATTTGATATAAGTATACATACTCCTCTTCTATGCCCTGATTTATACGCGGACGAGAACTCCTGGTTATAGCCATTTCTTTTTAATTTTTCATGCTCTTTCTCCGTCATGTGGGTTTCTTGTAAAAATAGAATCTCAACTCCATCTTTTTTCATTTTACTTAATACCTTACTCCTCTTAATCGGGCTGAGCAGACCATTTTACGTTGTAGAGGCTATTTTTATTTGATTATTTTGCGTTCCAAATGAGTACATAAAGCAAGAACTTAATTTGCTCCGCCCTTTGTGCTACAAACCCTGAACTTCGAAAACTGCAAGTGTAACTTGTTAAATAGAAAAAACATACATTCCGACTTCCATCGTGAGGTCTTAGAACCGACCTTTTTAGAGCCCTTTCCCAGCTCTGAGGGATAACCCTAGCCTCATCCGGTAGGGGCCCTCCTGGCCACGTTTGGCCCTGTTCATTCTGTCTAGAACGTGCAAAAAACAAAAACAAAACCAAGAACAAAGCATCCCCGACTTATGCTCCAAGTTATAAGAGGAAAGTCATTCATCTCTATGTCAATCTTTTATGCTGAGTTACAGATGATAATAGTACCTTAACTTCCAAGTTTGTTCCTTTTCCAGTAAGGAGACCTAGGTCTAGGCCTCCTCACCGACTCTTCTAAAGGCTTGGAGTTTCTGCTTGAATCCCACAGATGGACCCTGACCCGGGCCACCTGCTACCTGAGCGGCTTCCCACATCTGATGCGACATTTTCTTTATGGGGTCGTCTGCAGGTTTAACAATGCGCACCTGAAATCCTCTTGATACCATATCTTTAGTAGCTTCTGTTGCCGAGTTGTAGATGAGTGTCTCTCCTTCATAAAGACACGCGAGTTTTGCTGGAAACGGTGTTTGATATCTGATCTTCTTCTCTCTCAATACCCTTTTTGCTTCGTTGTATTCCTTTCTCTTTTTTATTATCTCCGGTGCATAATCATGATCCACATAAACACGCTGTTCCTCATACAGAAAGCCTTTCTTCTCCCATGCCCTCTTTATTATTTCTTCCTTACATCTGTAGCTGGACATCTTCACTATAATCGACCTTGGGGGGGCCTCCTTTGGGGGACGGGGACCCAACGATCTGTGGGCTCTCTCCACACGTAGTTCCAAAGAGGACGGCAAATCAAGTTTTTCCCTGAGCAGAGCCTCCACAAAAGCTCCGACAGACCCCAAGGTTGTCCTCCGCCCCCTCTTTAACCCCGTGGAGACGGAAATTGTCTCGCCTGGCCCGGCTTTCCTGATCAATCTGTCTTTCCTCAATTCTTCTCTGCAGTTTGATCAGCTCGCATAAAGTCCCTTCAATGCACTGGATGCGATCCTCTGCATCCCCGACCCGTCTTTCTGCCTCATCGATGCGTCCGTTCGCTCTCTTGAGTTCGTCATGTATGTCCCTAAGGGATTCCGCGTTTTCTTGGCGAAACTCTTTTATTTCTCTCAATACCGTTTCCAGTTCGGACATTTCCACGCTTCCTCGTGACTTTTCAGGCGCGTCCTCTGCTAACTCTGTAGCCTCCGCAAGCTCCGATGGTAGCCTAGCTTGATTCCCGTTTTCGTTTGTGGTGGACTCAGCGGTAGAAACTGACTTTTTGGCTTTACCTCTTTTCATTTTCGAGCCCCCCGGTACTTTCGTAATATTTTCTCCTTTCTCTTTGGGTTTTGGGTCTTCGGGGGGCGGTTTCTCCACTTATTGTCGGGGGTCCGAGGTTCTACGCTGTCGCCATGTCTGAGTCCCGACCGGAAGTCCCGTACATTTATATTTGATCAACACAAGTTGCTTACGGCATGTTTCTGATTGAAAAAAACTGTTTGCACACACTGCAGGATAAATATTGGCTGGGGACATCAGTGATGATGAGATTCCCTGCACAAAGCAGAAAACATCTCTGGCTAACACAGTAGCACGACTACTCATGGTTACACTTGCACGCATGCTGCCTGCTTTGAAGTGCTGCATCACTGGCATGTAATGGAATTCTATAGCTGAGCGCTGACTGGAGGCTTTGGGGGGTGAGGCAGGAGTGTACGGACGGTGAGAGAAATGAAACGAGAGCTAGTGGAAAGGTGGCGAGAATTGATCGAGAGGAAAAATGGCGGACTGTATTAGTTTCTGTGTGTCGTAAGGATCACACTGTGAGCCGCCACAGGTCTTTGGGTGTGTGTCTCCCTGGGTGATGCCATTGATATTATGTGTGACACGCCAAGGTAAAAAGGTTAATTTTCTTCTAATGCCTACTTTAAAATCCCCACCTTGCTCACCACTTCAAAAGGCTCCCCAGGGTGAAGGATATATTGTATGCAGGACCCCCACTCCTCCTCCTGTGTTCGTTTCAAGCTGTGTTTTAGCTGGGGACAAGAGGGTACTGTAAATTACCTTTTGATTCATCCCCTTTAATTATGCAAATGGACTTCATTATCTGCGGTGACTCAAAGTGTTGTAGAATGTATTCATTAGCCTGTACGTAGAGCACTCTCACTGTTCATTGAGCGGAATACAAGTGTGTGCCATTTTGCACGCTTCCTTTTTGAGAGATTCAGTGCATTTAAAATTAGTGTGGTGTTTTCTATTGTACAACTGCGTCGTGATAAACTTCATTAAGAACAGTGTAATTGTGTAATTGACAGCAAAAGACACTTTGACCAACAATTTGGATTGCAGTCAAAGTTACGTTTTAGGGTAACTAGACTCAGGGTAAAGATGTAGTAGATCTAGTTTCCACTAGTTCACTTTGGAACAGTTTGGGACCCAAAACCAAACAACAATTCTCACCAAACAGTGAACTGATCCTGTGATAAACTGATAAACTATATATATATATGGTAACTGTGTGTGTGTGTGCGTGTGTGTGTGTGTGTGTGTGTGTGTGTGTGTGTGTGTGTGTGTGTGTGTGTGTGTGTGTGTGTGTGTGTGTGTGTGTGTGTGTGTGTGTGTGTGTGTGTGTGTGTGTGTGTGTGTGTATATATACATATATACATATATATATGAATGGGCACCTCGGTACTAAGCCTGTAGCCTTACTCCTAGTCCACTGCAGATCAGCTCCTTCTGACTGTTCCGAAATCCAGGCTTGTGTCCAAAGGAGACTGAGCCTATTATGTCGGAATTTGACATTGACTAAGAGAATAATTAGAGTACAGTAATTTCGTAGAAATGACTTATTTGTTTGTTAAGCTGTGTCAAAATAGGCTACACATATGTGTGTTGTTGACACATATACTTTGTCTGTGATGGTTTTTATGCTGTGGTAATACTGGTGCCACTGAAACCCAGAATGATCTTTTCTGTCAATATATTGACACATGAAAAACACACTGGCTCCTGATAACAGGCAGCTAGTATTAGCACTCCAGCAAGTATTATGCATTGATTCCATTTACTTCATAACCTCCAAAGCAACAGCAGTGTGTCCATTCTTTCCTTCCCTTCAGTGACAGCCATGTTCCTCTGTGACTATGTTTAGCACAGCTTTCCTCTTGAGCTTTGCATTGAGAACACACTTTATGCAACCGTAATTATGCAAAAGAGGTCATTAGCTTCATAAACAACAACACAAAGACACAGTTTCCTTGCTTTCGCCTTTGTATGAAACTTCCCATGCTATTACTTCTCACTCTTTATCATTTTACAGATTAGGACCAAAGAGATTTTCATTCATTGGAATTTGCCACAAGATCCCTGTGAAGAGGAGAATACATTTTCAGAATAAACAGCTGACGGTGCAGTGGGGGAACTGAATGGGTGTAATGAGAAGACAGTGACCCAGATCTAGTTTTAGCTTGTGTTGCTGTGCTCGCTCCCCAAACCCAACTAACATTAACAATCAGTGACGGCGAGTCTCATTAATTACAATGTTGTCATAATCAAGCATGTGTTGGTGAGCGGGTCATATCTAAATCAATCAATGTCCCGGGCCAAGTCTAATAGTCCCCCTGCCCCAGCCACACCTGTACCCCTCATTGTTGCCATGTCGCTAATGCTCTTATACTTCTTTGGCTGCCTCACATCCTCTGAGTCTACGCGAAATGTCAACAACTGAATATTCATAGCAGCACCTCTCTTCCCGTCGCAGCTCCAAATCTCATCTCATGACTTATCTCTGCATCCCTGAACACCCTGATTAGCAGCATATTTGAATATTACCAATTACCAATATTAGAAGTAATTTCCTATTTTTGGATCCCCACCCAGTCTCATGCATTTTTTATGCCATCTTGAAGAATTTGTATTGTGCATTTTCAATGTTAACAGGTTCGCCACCCTGAGATACTGTGTGGATAAGCTGACTTCGTCTTATTTCTAACACCTTCCTGGAGCCGTGCCGTGTCCCAGATTGTTCCAAATCGGCCACCATTGTCCCCAAGAAGCCTAAATGACTACAGACCTGTGGTGCTGACGTCTGTAGTCATGAAGTTATTTCAGCGTCTGGTCCTTTCAAACCTCATGTCCTCTCCTCTATTATCAATGGACTCCTGTTTATTCAGTACCACCATCAAGATACAACCTTAAGCTCCCTCTTCAAGAAGGTCCAGCTGAGGATGTACTTCCTGGGGCACCTCCAGATAGCGAAGCTGCCAGCACAAATGATGGTGCATTTCCACTTCTACATCATTGAGTCCATCCTCAGTTCTTCCACTGTGGTACGCTGGAACCATTGCCAAGGCCAGACAGAGACTGCAGTGTATTGTGCGCTCTGCTGAGAAGGTGATCAGCTGCAGCCCTCCATCTAGTCAGGACCTTGTGTGTCTCCAGGACTCGGGGATGAGGAGGTCGGATCACAGCTGACCCTACTCACCCTGGATAGTCCATCCAGAACCTCTCACCACAAGAACAGTTTCTTTCTCTCTGCCATTAGACTCATGAAGACATCTCTCTGTATCTGAGCCAAACTGCACAGGAGTTCATGCAAATATAACAATTTATACAGAAGTGTTAGTAAACAGTGTATTTATTTGTTAGATGCTGATTCTCTCAAATCTTCAACTAACTCACTCCCTCATGCCACATCTGTCAGGAGCTTAGTGCCTCCTCCCTCCTGTGTGTGTGTGTTTCCTCCTCCCCTCCTGTGGTGTCCTTGTTTGGAGCTTCCTGGGCATGACTGATTGGCACACCTGGAACCCATCTGCAATCAAGCATACACCCTCTGCAGTACAAAAGCTTGGCTCATTCATCCACACCCTGCCAGATCGTTCAGTCTACTTCCGTGGTGAACTCCTTGGCTTTTTTGTATCTCTCGTTAGTTGTCTCTTGTGGATTTTTGCTTACCAAGGACTTTTTTCCCTCCAGCCTGCTCCTGCCTGCTATCCTGGTTCTCACCTGTGCTCCTCGGTCCTTCCCGCTCCTGCCTGCTGTCCTGGTACTCACCTGTGCTTCTCGGTCCAGCCTGCTTCTGCCTGCTATCCCGGTACTCACCTGTGCTCCTCGGTCCAGCCTGCTCCCGCCTGCCGTCCCGGTCCTCACCCGTGCTTCCTGGTCCAGCCTACTCCCCCTCAGAAAACTCTCAATAAATAATTCTGTATTGATCCATATCTCTGGTCTGCTTCATTGGGTCCGCCTGTCGTTACCTCCTAACAGAACGATCTGGCCAAACAATGGACCCAGCAGATCCAGATGCGCTACAGAAAATGATCGCCACTCAGGGGAATCTCCTCGGCCAACACCACACATCGTTGCAGGAGTTGAAGGAATCTAATCAGTCTCTCGGAGCCCAAGTCACAAATCTAACCAGGTTGGTGGAGCACATTTCTCGTCAATTATCTGCCCAGTCTGTCTGCCAGCCCACACACCCTACTCCTGCTGTCTCTCGGCTGTGAATCCTCCCCGCGTGAAACTCCTGTTCCTCATCCTGAGCCATATAACGGGACCTGGGTAAAAGTAAAGGCTTCCTCTTACAATGTGCCACTGTCTTCACCTGCCAACCTCTGACATTTTCTACAGACCATTCCAAGGTAGCTTTTGTTACTGGATTGTTGTGGAAGAGCACTTGATTGGGCTGAAGCTAAGTGGGGTGGTAGAGGCGCTGAAGATATCAGTTATTCTGAATTCATTGATGACTTCAAAAGAGTTTTTGCACACCCTGATTGTGAGGCTAATGCTGCTAAGGGGCTTCTAGATCTCCACCAGGGGAACAAGAGTGTGGCTGATTACGCTATTAAGTTTCGGATCTTGGCCGAAGAGTCTGGGTGGAACGAGGCAGCATTAAAGGGTGTATATTGGCGGGGTTTAAATGACACCTTGAAAGATGAGTTGTCTCTTCGTGATGACACCTGGTTCTTTGGAGGAACTAATCTCTCTCTATCCGCTTTGACAACAGACTGCGAGCAAAACGTGAGAGGGTGTCCTGCATAACTTCTTCTCCTACGCTGCTCCTTGCCTCCAGCCCTAGTTCAGCCTGCCACCACTTACTAAGTGCCTTCCACCTCTCAATCCCCTGACATTCCTATGCAAATTGGCCGGACCAGATTGACAGTTGAGGAGAGGTCCCGGAGAATTCGAAAGCAGGCGAAAGTGTTTGTACTGTGTCAGGGAGGCCATTTCCTCAATCAATGTCCAGTTCGGGTCAAAAGACCCCGCTCATCAGTAAATATGGGGGTACTGATGGGCAAGGTATCTAAAATCCCCAATGACCCACCTAGACTCCTGTTACCTGCTACCCTCTGTCATAACCACCAGTCACTTCCTCTTCAAAACTTCATGGACTCTACTTTAATTTTACAAGCAGGGATCTCCACTGAACCTCTTCCAGAACCAGTCCAGGTCAGTGCTTTAAATGGTTCTTTTCTTGCTCAAATCACTCACCATACTGTTCCGTCCATTTGATTTTGTCTGGTAACCATCATGAAGACATTCGTTTCTTTGTTTTTTCTGCACCCCAGACTCCAATTGTTTTAGGCTACCCCTGGCTCAAGATTCATAACCCTGTTGTTGACTGGTCTCTTAATAAAATCATTAGTTGGAGTTTGTTTTGCCATCAGTCTTGTTTGCAGTCAGCTCTCCCTTCATCAGGGGAGGTTTTACCTCAACAGCCTGTGACCGCTCCAGATCTGACTGCAGTTCCATTGGAATACCATGACCTGGGAGGTCTTTAGTAAGGAGAAGGCACTGTCTTTGCCGCGATAGACCCTATGACTGTGCAATAGACCTCTCCTTCCAGGAGCCACTCTTCCTCCTGCTCGCCTCTACAACCTGTCCCGACCTGAGAGAGAGGCCATGGAGACATATATAAAGAACTCTCTCGCAGCAGGTATAATCCGCCCATCTTCCTCTCCTGTCGGTGCCGGGTTTTTCTTTGTTTCTAAGAAAGACATGACTTTAAGACCATGCATAGATTACAGAGGTTTGAACAATATTACAGTTAAGAACAAATACCTCTTGCCTCTGATCTCCTCCGCCTTTGAGCCATTGCAGGGTGCCACCATCTTCACCAAACTGGATTTGCTAAATGCGTATCATCTTGTTAGAATCAAGGAAGGTGACTTTAATGGAAGACGGCATTCAACACGCCCTTGGGACATTTTGAATACTGTGTCATGCCATTTGGACTCACCAATGCTCCTGCAGTGTTCCAAGCTCTGGTAAACCACGCCCTTCGGGACTTTCTTAATCGTTTTGTTTTTGTCTACCTGGACGATATCCTTATATTTTCCAGAGATCCGCTTGAACATCGCTCTTCATGTCCGCTTCTAGTCCTGCAAAGACTGTTAGAAAATAAACTGTTTGTGAAGGCAGAGAAATGTGAATTCCACGTCAGCTCCATCTCCTTTCTGGGTTTTATCATTGAGAGTGGACAAGTTAAAGCAGATCCCGTGAAGATCAAGGCTGTTCCCTGATTGGCCTCCTCCTTCCAATAGGAAACAACTGCAAAGATTCCTTGGCTTTGCCAACTTTACAGAAGGTTCATTAGAGATTACAGCAAGGTTGCCCTACCCCTCACCACAGACTCACATCTGCAAAACTCCCATTTCAGTGGACTGTGAAGCAGATTTCGCTTTTAATAAGCTCAAGAGGTTATTCACTACAGCACGTATTGACCCAACCTGATCCGTCCAAACAGTTTATTGTTGAGGTTGACGCCGGATGTAGGAGTTGGCGAGTTCTCTCCCAGCTTCTGACACAGATTCTCGCCTCCACCCTTGTGCCTTCTTTTTCCAGGAGGTTGGCTCCTGCCGAGTGCAACTACGATGTGGGCAATAGAGAACTTCTGGCAGTAAAGCTTGCACTAGAGGAGTGGAGGCATTGGCTAGAAGGAGCAGAACAACCCTTCGTGGTATGGACGTGACCACAAGAATCTAGCCTATATTCAATCAGCAAAGAGATTAAACTCTCGGCAAGCCAGGTGGGCCTTGTTCTTTGGGAGGTTCCAGTTTACCATCACTTACCGGCCCAGGTTCAAAGAACGCGTTAAGCCCGATGCACTGTCCCGTCAGTTTGACCCATCTGAGCAGTCAAATTCAGAGACTATTCTTCCTAGTAACTGTGTCCTTGGTTCTCTCCACTGGCAGGTAGAAGCAAATGTAAAAGCGCAGGAGGCTGAGCCTCGATCCGGGAGGTGGGCCGCCCAATAGACTCTATGTTCCATCATCTGTACGCAGTGAGGTCTTACAATGGTCGCACAACTCCAAATTTGCATGCCATCCAGGTATAAATCGCACCTTGTCTAGTCTCCGGCGTAATTTCTGGTGGCCAACTATGGAGGCAGACACTGGAGTTTCGTGGTCTGCCTGCACAGTATGTTCCCAGAATAAATCCTCCCATGCTTCCCCTCTGGTCATCTGAGACCTTTACCCATTGCCAACCGCCCTGGTCACACATTGCAGTAGATTTTGTGACAGGCCTTCCCTCTCAAATGGGCAATCTGTCATTCTGACAATCGTTGACAGATTTTCTAAGGCTGCTCACTTTGTAGCCCTCCTAAATTACCCTCAGCTCGTGAAACCGCAGACCTCATGGTGGAACATGTTTTTCGCCTCCATGGTATCCCAGCTGATATCGCTTTCTGACCGAGGCCCCCAATTCATCTCCCAAGTTTGGAAAGCATTCTGTCAATCTCTGGGTACCACTGTCAGTCTATCTTCAGGTTTCCATCCACAGACAAACGGTCAGACTGAAAGAACCAATCAAGACCTGAGTCTGCTCCGCTGTGTGGCCGGTCGCAACCCCTCTTCCTGGAGTTCACACTTACCTTGGGTAGAGTACGCATAACTCTCTCTAACCTCCTCCGCCACGGTCTCTCCTTTTCAGTCCTCCCTGGGCTACCAACCGCCACTCCTTTCTATGGAGGAGATTGAGGTCTCTCGTGCTCTCTCGGTCCAGGTCCATATGCGGAGGTGTCGTAAGATCTGGAGGGAGACCAGGAAGGCCCTGTTACGGACTTCTTCCCAGTACAAGACCCTTGCTGACCGCCATCGCCGCCCAGCACCAAAGTACGCCCAGGTCAGAAAGTCTGGTTATCTTCCAAAATATCCCTTTGAAGGCTGTTTCTAAAAACTGTCACCTCGCTTCATTGGACCATATGAAATAGAAAGAATCATTAATCCGGTTTCTGTCAGTCTCAAACTTCCTCAAGCTCTCCGTGTCCATCCTACTTTTCACGCATCCCAAGCCGGGTACGATCCAGTTCTCTGTGCCTCTCCATCCGAGCCCCTCCACCCCCCCCAAATGGTTGACGACCATCCAGCTTATACTGTGCGGCGGATCTTGGATGTCCGTGAGGCGCAAGGCTCCAGTACCTTGTCGATTGGGAGGGGTATGGTCCTGAGGAGCGGCGTCGTGGATTGGTCGTGCCCTGATCCTGGACCCTGACCTGTTATGGCGGAGTTTCATCGCGTGCTCACCTGAGAAGCCTGGTGGTGCGCCAAGGGGCGCCGCTGAGGGGGTACTGTCAGGAGCTTAGTGCCTCCTCCCTCCTGTGTGTGTGTGTTTCCTCCTCCTCCTGTGGTGTCCTTGTTTGGAGCTTCCTGGGCATGACTGATTGGCACACCTGGAACCCATCTGCAATCACATACACCCTCTGCAGTACAAAAGCTTGGCTCATTCATCCACACCCTGCCAGATCGTTCAGTCTACTTCCGTGGTGAACTCCTTGGCTTTTTTGTATCTCTCGTTAGTTGTCTCTTGTGGATTTTTGCTTACCAAGGACTTTTTTCCCTCCAGCCTGCTCCTGCCTGCTATCCTGGTTCTCACCTGTGCTCCTCGGTCCTTCCCGCTCCTGCCTGCTGTCCTGGTACTCACCTGTGCTTCTCGGTCCAGCCTGCTTCTGCCTGCTATCCCGGTACTCACCTGTGCTCCTCGGTCCAGCCTGCTCCCGCCTGCCGTCCCGGTCCTCACCCGTGCTTCCTGGTCCAGCCTACTCCCCCTCAGAAAACTCTCAATAAATAATTCTGTATTGATCCATATCTCTGGTCTGCTTCATTGGGTCCGCCTGTCGTTACCTCCTAACAACATCTTCTCGTTTTTGTTGTTTTCGCCTCATAAATTTGTGAAATGCAAATAAATTGTGTGAAATGCAAGTTAAATTGTTGATCGACTTTATTAGTCGACTAATAAAATTGTTGGTCGACTAAGACACCATCGACCAATTAATCAACTAAAGGATTATAACCTTAATGTATATACTGTTTTTGAGGATAACGGCATTTGCTCCTTTGCTCAGATCACGTCAGTGTGACACGTGCGTCTGTGATGATCACTTTGACTGTGCTGCGTGATAATCAACGTCTTTTTTCAATTATTTTGAAATAACCAGAACTACACACATATGAGGTCTATCAAAATGAAATAAAAACTGGAACAATGTACAATGACCAGGCTCATATCCAGCCACAGCTTTGAGTCCGCGCATGGCAGACAGATTTGTTTTTCACATAGACCTTATAAAAATCACTGCACATCCAGAGCCTTCTGCCGCTGCGCTCCAAATAGGAAGTAGCCATGGAGGCAGTTCTGGCTCCATCAAGCCGAGCTTCCATTCACTTTCTATTGGGACAATGTGCTAAAAAGCCACATTTTCATTTGGGCTGTAATTCAGTCAGAACTTTCAGTTAGGGCCGTATTTGAATCCACATTATGTGTTTGCATAATCTCTATTCCATACATCTGTCTGATACTGCATTAAGTCTTTGTTTTCTCCAGAGCATTCGTGCCAGACCAGACACAGCTGGTCAAACCCGTCCCATGAGACTTTAAATTTGGTGACCACCCTGGCAACACCAGTCATATGGAATGGAGTGGGTATCATGTCCATTCTTGGGATACATAAAGCACCCTTTGATAATTTTGGGCACAAACTGTCTCCTTTAAATTCAGACAAATATATATATAATATATTTTCCAACTGCACCATTGGTGCCCCCGCCCCACAGTTAATTAAAATGTTGTCAGTACTGCACACAGTGCCTCTATTTTTCATGTCAAGATAAAATGTATTTGTATAGCAGATTTACAACTAGTGCTGTCTAAAGGGCTTCACACAGGAGCGACAATAGGCTCAATTTAATACAATACATTAATACAAGAACGGGCTAGAGCAACCTTATTAAAACAAGAACATGCACAAGTTCAACTCAGTTTCTTGACGGCCAGTGCAAGAAAGCGGTCTTCAATAACGATTTAAAAATGTAAAGACACAGGTGAGGTTCCATTATTTAGAGGCAAATCGTTCCATAACTTGGGAACTGCCAGGTCACCTTGAGTTTTCAGTTCTTGTGATGTTTAAAAGCAGCAGGTTTGTAGACCTCTATCTATAGTTGGAACATAAGGGGAGAGCAGATCACTAGGATATGGCGGGGCCAGGCCAAGAAGACATTCTAGGTTGTAGTGATAACACTAGTTTTCCCCACATATGGTTTACTTCATGACCAACTTGGCTATATTAGGGCTGCTAACACTGCTAACATTGTAAGTTATCCCAGGCGCTGACACAGCACAGCCACATGCAGCTGGGGACTTGGTGTTTTATTGCTGAGCTTTTCCAGAGCCTAAGGGGTCCTGTTAGCTTTAGACAGACCCCAGAGAAGACAGCACTTCCCCATGACCTGCAGCCTACTGTTAGTCTGACAGTGATGGAACCTTATCATTTACAGCTCTCAGATATATATCAACTTTCAAAATACAAATAACACCAAAAGGTTTTGGAGGGTTGAGCTTGAGAGAGAGAGAAAGAAAATTGAGAGAGAGTTTGAGTCCATAAGAAGAGATTTAGTTATTTGCAGAAATAATTGCGGTATTTTCAATTTGTTGTGACCATTCAAATTAGATTTTGATTTAATGGAGATTAATTTTGCAACCCAGATTCAATGACTTGTGAAGTGCAGCCGTGGCTATACAGAAATACCTTACAACACAGCACCACTGAACGTGAGCATGAATAGATGAGTAATGAATAAAGCATCTTTGAGCATCTGGAAAATTGATGTACAGTCTAATGCTTTAATCCAATAACAAAAGGACAATCAGTTTTCAACCAAATACTAACTGAGGCCAGGTAAAATTAAGTTGCTGTCTGTTCACTCTATTAACAAAACAAAAAACAATCAACAATTGGCTACACTTCCTTGTGGTAAAAGAGAGCCCTGCCTTTGCAACCCACTTCCAGACTCAAAATTAGAACTAATTTTGTCAACTAATCAAATAAAGTAGAGCAATGTTTTTTTTCCCCACAAGGTAGAAAATAGGTCCATATTTTGAGTGCATGCAAACGCTGGTATAGAGGGAGACAGTAAACATCTCATTAAAGCGAGCAGGTGTTCACACGCTGTGGCTCTGGAGCCTTCGCTGACCACAAAGATGCAGCAAACGTGTGGGCTGGCTTTGAAAGGCTCCGTTTGTGTGGTGTCAAGAGCCACAAGTCAGGGTAAACATACACTTACAATACAATACAGAAATGCCCGTGTCTAAGATTTGAAGACAGTTTGCTGAGTGACAATTTTCATGAACACAGTTTCACAGTGACAAATCAGTCAAAATAATTCCTGGATGTGTTTAGCATACAGCACAAATGAGACATGATCTACGAGTCATGCACCGAAATGAAATCAGAGCAGCTCATATTTAACGTCACGCTTGGCTCGTAGGAGTAGAGGAAAAGCTCCTCTTTCTCATGGCCCCATTGACATGAATGGGAGAGTGGAGCCGGGGTTATCGGGCTGGCCGTGTGTGTGTATGCATATCAGGAGGAGCGTTGGAGGAATAGTGACAGGTTGGGACCGCCATGTAAGAACCCCTTGGGCCTGTGCTGCTTATCACGGCCGCACACATCGTCTTTCTCTTTCTTTCTTGAATGTTATCACCTCATCTGCACAAAGACACACACACTAGCCTAAGGTATGTGCAGCGTTGATGTGCTGAGTTCATTTGTAACCTGCTCTGATGTGTGCTCTCGCGACAGGAGTTGTATTATTTTTAGGCCACCCTTTGCACTCATCTCACAGACTCCCTCCATCTTTCTCCCCTCTCCCTTCCATCAGTGCTTTGTTCTGTTCTCCTCTTAATTTCTGTTTGAATTCTCTGTGTGGGAAGCAAGCATATGTTCAATGGATAGGGATACCGCGGTACTGAAATGTCACAGTATCAATACTGTAAGAGTTGTCTTCTTGACAATAATAACTAAGCTAATTTATTTCTGTGGTGAAGGCATCACTCATCACAGCTTTGAGTTCATGGATACATTGTTTTTATCACAGTACATCTGTCATGTCACAAATAATGTAAGTCTTAACACTATTTCAATTAATGAATGCCCATAGACCCACTGTAGGTTACTTGTTTTGCCTTGATTATTGCTCTGTCTATCAAAGTAGAACATAATCAAGAAGCAATGCATAAAGTAAGAAGTTTAGATAAGAAGTCCCTTGTTTATGTTAGGCTTTTAATTATTTTGTTCATGGCACTGCTAAATACTGCATGTTGTCTTTACTTTTGATTGGTGGTAAAACCTATTTTGGTTGTGATTGCAACAGACATTTATTATCAAACAGGTTCCTAACATGCACTAGCTTTCTATAGGTAAGTAGGGATTGCCTTATTCCTCAGTCCAGTCATTCCAGCCCTAAAATGAGACTGAACCAGTTCCAAAATGAGACTAAACCATGATGAAGGAAAATATTTTTTTGGATAAAAAGCAATCAGGTGCTCGTCAAAGATCCAAAATGGGCAAATGAACTTAGATGGAGGAATGAATCCATCCTTCAGATGAAATTGTTTTAAATACTGTAATAACCTACAGAAGGGGGAAAAAAACATCTGTAGACGGCCCTATAGGGCTGCACAATATTGGAAATTAGTGCGATATGCGATATGGGTGCCAAGTATTGCGATAACAATATCCTCGTGATTTTTTTTCCACATCTGCATATATTTTTCTTTTATTTTCCTGGTATAAAGTATAACAATTAAGTACTCAACTGACTTTAAAATATAGTAGCTTGGGTACAAATCTACACACGTTGAAGTGTTAAAACCTGGAGTTGCTTTGTCCATTACTCTGCGAACCATAAAAATACATTACTTAGGCATTTTAAACATTTCAGACATTTTATTCACCTTCAGATATGTGTACGAAATATTGAAAAAAGTTATGAGGATTTTGAAGAAAACTCTTAAATATTGACTGTTTTACTGTACTTAGCAAAACGACGCTTTTGGAGGTGAACATTAAAGGGTGCGTCTGATTGGTCATAAAGTAAAAACAAGCTTGGGTTTGCAAGAAATGCTAAATGAATGCATTTAACCATTAGAAATGATTGCACATCTTTACGATATGCATATAGCGATAATAACAAGTGCAATAACAATATTTTCTTGATCTATTGTGCAGCCATTTTTCATCAGTAAAGTTTGAGAACACGGCCATGAAGCATCCCTGGACGCCCTGTGAGCATTTCTGCACTTACACTGCATTCACAGTGACCACATAGGCATCAATTAAAAGTCTCTATATAAGTGGGACGAGGGACAGGGGCACTAAAAGGCTGTACAGGATAACCAAAAGAGGGACAGGTGGTCACCCCTAGCAATGTGCCGGAGAGTTTGAGAGCTTGGAAGTTTTTGGAAAAATGTTGCAAACTAACTGTCTAAAATTTAATTAAACCAGGTCTAAAATGAGACCAGACCATAAATAAAGAAGTACCACAGTGTGAGAAAGACTAACCTAAACAGAATGTTTTTTATAGGTATAGATCAGAATACAATTTTCAGATGGAAAATGTGAAATACCAAAGCCTAGGTGGCATGTTTAAAAGCCAATTCACTTTTGTCCACTTTAAGGCAAGCATAAACAATACATTAAATTGTGACCCCAAAAGGTCTAAGTTGGCAAGTCAGTGGCTGGCAAGTCAATAAGTCAATGGCTGACGGTACATGAAAGACACTGTGTTTGGAACACAAACAAAAATCATACTGTGTTCGATTGTTTTGAGACGAGACAGACTTTGCATTGCTCTGATTGGTTAATTAATTCTCCAATCAACGTCATTGTACAGAATAAAAAGAGTTAGTTTTGGTTGACCAGACTAGTGTAGAGTAAAATAACTGCCCATGGGACTAGTGCACAACAACACCTCACATTAATCAGCATCTTAATATTCAGATTGTCAGCCGTGCCAGTTTACGGACACCTCTGTGCCTTTCCACCCGACTGCCTCATAAACAAGAACATTCTGTATTAATCATAATATTGTTTATTATTAATGTGATGATTATCAAACATAATTGCAGTCAGTTACAGAGAGATTGAATTAGCGACTGTGTGTTTTCTCTGTTCTTGAGTGCGTGGCATGAATGACAAGAGCGGACTCAGTGAAACGTACTTATTACAATGTCCTAAATCAACAAGAAAGAGATATGCTCCATTACAAACTGAAAAGGTCATGTTTGTTGGTGGAATGAGCTACTTTCAAATGTTTGGATATTTTCATTTCAAACAAAACATGGTATATTCTTGATAGGCTCATAGATCTGTCTTTAATAGCCATTTTATTTTGTCAGTGCTGTAAAGGAGAGTTTATTTGTTGCCAAAATGTTAACCAGGAGAGAATTCACACAAACAAAGGATAATTAGTTTGGGAAACTTCAGCACTTTGACAATGGCGGGTGGAATAGTTGGATGAGATACATGTGCAACTCTTTGCTCAGTTTGTTAACCATTACCGAAGAGGATCAAGGCATTTTTGGAGGTCTATGAGTGAGCTCCAAATCTGAGTTGTGCACCTCCCCTGATCACCATCTCTGTGATGTATTTACGCATATGTTAGCCTGGAGCTGCATCTGCTCTAGCGTCTGTTAGCCTCTGCCTCATTCCACCATTAACTACACAACATATTTGACTAATCTGAGTGTTGTCTGGCTGTATCCGGCTAGTCACAGATGACCAGATTAGTATTCTGCACATAGAGCTGGAGATTAGAGCTGACTAATATAATATGACGCTGACATTACAAACAGCAGTAATAGTGGTAAATATTTGTAGTAACATTAGACCCTGGTTTTAAACTCTTCTTGGATTGATATTCTACAAGTCTCTCATAGTTCACTCGCATGTAGCTTTAAAAATCACCTTGCCTAACACTCATGTTGGAGCGAAAATATTCCAAAATGGAGGCTGTCACATTTTGATGTCAAATCCTTTTTACACATTTTTTCTCCTGCTCTGTAATTATGCCAGTCAGTGCGTGCACAGTTCTTCAGTGGGTTGATTCTCTGTAATCTTTTAATGACATGCACTAACGACGCATTGACACACACACAAAGACCAGTGTGTTATGGCTCAGTGAAGGCCCTGGCCCCTGAGAGGATCCACTGGGAGATTAGCCAAATCAGAAAAGCGTTTTAGAAAGGCAGCTTTAATGCAGCACAGCACAGATAGAGGGTGTGTTGGTGTGTACGGCAGGGGGAGGGACAGATGCCCACAGTCCAGAACTGAAGATACACTTTCTGAACACTTATTTTATCTCCTCAGCTAGGCTTATACTGTCATGCCCCTGAAACTTAAAGCTACTGTACCAGCCAATGATGAACAATGAGTAATAGTTTTAGACCGTTAACTCCGCCCACCTAGGAGTTCTCTCACTCTGATATTGCACCATGCAGCTAAACAACTGTCAGAAAGAGTTATGGACAATTGTTTCTACATGGTTCTCACCCAACTACATGCCTTATTGGACCAAAACAACTTACGTGATATCCGTCCCTTAACTTTGATGGCAGATGTGCTGGATACTCCATCTCAAATCAAAGAGATAAAGTAATTTTAAATGTATTTTCTTGCATGAAAATTGTTCTAGATTACCTGTTTTGCTTTTTGCTTTAGCAGAAGTGGTTACGATGTTAACCGATTTTCAGCACATAAAAAGTTTTATATTGTCATTTGAAAACAATAGTTGCAAAATGATGTTTGTTGTTTAGTAAACACTTCTTTATTTTTAGCTTCCCTTTCTCAGCAAGGTGCATTTAGGTAATTATGTAACCAGAGTGTAGAAAATGTATGTGGAATTTTCATTTTGAAACATTTGAATGGACTAAATGTTCATGTTATACCTTGCACTTGCAACAAAGTTTTTTCCCTCTCTCTTTTTTCATCTTTTTTTTCTCCAGACTTGCTTTTGAATGTCACTTGGACTCAAAATCTTTCTGACTGCTGCTTCCCAAACATGCTGTATACCACATAATGCCTTATTTTAAATTCTCCTTACTGTCTTCACTGCCTTTTAAAGTGCTATCTTTAGACTGACTTCAGGGCATCTCACTGCATCATGACAATAGTTTTACATGGTACTCGCAGTACTTGTCCCCCTCAGGGTACAGCCAACAAGAGTTTTTATGCACTCGTCAAATGTGATGTCTTGCACTGGCACAGACATGGGAGAAGTATAAAGTAAAATAACATGTATTACCTGTTTGAAAAGTGGAGCTGGAGTTAGAGCTGTTCTGTCATGTTCCGGAGATCATGTGATGCTGAACTGCTGCCTCCAACAATTCACAATAGGTCCGCAAACTTGTGGTTCAGGTCTTCAATGACAGGAGATTAATTCTGACAGTGGAGCATGTTCATTTGCTGGGACACGACTAAGGAGGGCTCAGTAATAATGAGTTAAAAGTCTTGGCCATGTCATTGTCTGTATTTAAACTGGCATAAAATCAATATTTTACACAAAATCTAATTCTAGTTCATGTGGTTACAGAAGCTTTGAAATCTGAGTGCAAATATGGTATAACCATTAATAAGGAAAGAAACAACATGGGTGGACAACATGTGAACATTAGAAGAAGTAGCCAAGATAACTCTGCCTTGTTTAGAACTAGAATAGTTTAGGTTTATCCATGATTCATCCCCAAAAAGTCCTGTAAAATGGGCAAGCATGCCGGGTTTGACTTCTTCTCTCTAACTCACTTCTCTCTAAACCAGTTCTTGGGTGTCAAATAATAATATGTGATTTACGTCACAAATACTGTATAATATTATATTTATATACATTTATATTATAATTAAATGTCAATGAGGAATCTGTAGATAAGCTATTGGATGTCTTTATTTGCTTAGTAAAATATTATTTCTGCTTGTCTGACATTCAAAATAAATTGGCACCAAAAATGAATGCTAAAGTGTTAATGAAATTCTTCACCTTTTGAATATTTAATTTGATTTGAATGCACCTAAAATCAGAAATGTCACAAAGGTCTGAAATGTTGGTAATTAAAATCTCTCTGAATTATGTGTTTTTTAAAATGAAAATTAATTTTCTATTTATTCTAAGGTCTTGAATGATATTTCACTTTCTGTAATATTGTTCCTTTCTTAGTAATGTTATTTTCAAAAGTCAGTCGTTCAAAAAAGCCATGCTCTTTGCCATACTTCCATCAAATATGCAAGTGCTATTTTTTACAGTTGATAAGTGGATTAAAGAACTGGTTTACAGATGAGTTTGGTGTCAGTAATTTAGCTCTACCAAGTCTGTACAAAATACAACAACAGATGGTTTTGGTATTGTTTTGATAAAGGTTTTATTCATTTCATATAATACTGACACATGTACTCAATAGCGGTTAACAGGCGTTTAAAAACACAGATAAGAAACCAGAAGAGCATCCATTTGTATTAGCCCCATTGATTCCATGGACCATTTTTACACGTTTACATGTTTCAATATACCGTAACATCTATGTGGTATTAGTCTAAGATTACCCCTGAAAGGATTTTGTCCCAAAAAAGAAAAGAAAATGAAAACATATGATTGATAAACTGTCTCTGCTGTTACAAAAATGGAGGTCAGCCACAACAAAAAATAAGGAAACTTTTATTATATAGTGAATTTGGAAAACAACAAAAGTTTAAAATCTGAAATACTTTTGACAGCGTGTGTCACATGTGGCACAGTTACATAATCATTGTGTCATTCCGGCAACATGAAACAGCAATTTGTGCACCTTTTGTAGCGATTATGGTAAGACTTATGCAAATTCCTTTTCCGTACGGACACACTTGAAGAAAAGTGCTTTTTTGCCAGGAAATCTCTTGCCTTCTAATCCAGTTTTGTTTTGAGTATCTTCCAAGTTGAAGTATAGAATTGTGGGTACTGGGGTCCTTAACGTCTGTGTAAAGATGGTGGGCAGTGTCAGAGTCCTGTCTCCGTTGCCACATCGTCTTTGATATCCTCAGAAAAATGAAGCTATTACTGCCTCCATACAGCAGTTTGCTTGAGTGCATTTTGTCCTGTTAACGTTGGGTCCATTGTGCTGTGTAAGTAACTCCACGGCTGTTTACTGCATCTGGTCCAGATGAGCAGGACTATCGGGTCACCTGAAATAGAAGAAATGGAAATGGGTCAGCGGCACGCCAGAAATATTCCTCTAAAAGTTATGTAGCAGTGTGAAAGAGTTGAGTATGGCAAAGTAAGTAAAGGTCAGAGTAGACAGAGACAGTTGTGCTTTCAATAAATAATGCAGTGCAGTACGTTTTGGAAACGATATTAACTCAATTCTTGTTGGTGAAACCCTAAACAAGATAACTTCCTGTTTTATTTTCATTTTGGAAGAAGGCACTACGGAATCCCAAGTGAGTGATGGCAATAGGTCCTATAGTTTCACTCCAACTCTTGGCAATTGGCCCCAAACCACAGCGTTTCTTCTCTTGGTCTAATCACATGCACCACTTATTGCACACATCCGTCTTTCTCCATTCTGCATATCGCTTATTCACTCCCTGTTGGTTTATTTCAACAAATTAGGAGGCATTTTTCACCAGCCAACAAATGCACAGACACAAATGAGTGTACGTCTGCCAATACTCCAGCTCGTACTGACCCAAGTTCTCCAAAATCATTCTTCTCTTTCAAGTCCTCACTGTTATGGCTGTGCTCCTCTCTTGGCTGAACCAGACACTCTCTCTCCTTTCCTCCTCAGGGTCTGTGTCTTTTGTCGAACCCAGGTGGCAGCACACGGAGTGAAGGTTAGCCATCAGTGAACACACACAAAGAGGCCTTGGCTCTGAGCTGCCAGTGTCTCTCTCTCCACTGTATGTAGCTGTAGATGGCTTCAGGCCACCTACTCTGGGCCTGCTCCCACTGCCTTCAGGCAACTACCCCTGCGTTGATCAAACAGTCTGTGAGCGTTTGTTGTCACGCCAGTTCACTGTACATATCACACCAGCTTCACAGAGTCCTAGCATACCCTGTCAGGTACGCACACTTATTATATATGCCTGTTGGTGCTATTTTTTTGGTGTCCAATTAGAAAGCGGATTGAGCCAGTTAAGTCTCCATTTACAAAGCACAACAGTGTCACCACAGTGGACCCTGTTAGGAGTGCGAGTGCCACACATTTATATTGCTCAGTCTATGAGCTCTAACTGCTTTTGCTGCAGGCTACTCATTTGGCCACAAGGCAGATGTCCGCTCCACTCCAGCAGAAAGCACACACTGTCAATGGGCAACTCTGGACACAAAGTGTCAATTATGGAGAGGCATTAGTTGAAAAGTCCAGGCCGTTTTTGAGTCACAAGTGTATAAATTGCAAATATAATGAACCTAAATTGATCAGTTTAGAGTAAACTAAATGGTTAATGAGATGCATGGGGTGCACGGTGGCAGAGCGGCTAGAGCGTCTGCCTCCCAATAAGGAGATCGTGGGTTCGAATCCCAGACCACCCCAACATCGTGGTATTGAATTCCGAACCACCCTAACATCACACACTCTCTCTGGGTGGAGTCTGCATGTCCTCCCCGTGTTACCGTGGGTTCTCTCCGGGTTCTCCGGCTTCCTCCCACCGTCCAAAGACATGACTGTGTAGGTTAATTGACAACTCTAAAAAAATTGTCCCTAGTGTATGAATGTGAGAGTGAATGGTTGTCTGTCCTTGTCTGTCTCTCTGTGTCAGCCCTGCGACGAGTTGGCCACTGTCCAGGGTGTACCCCGCCTAAGGCCCAAAGTCACTGGGATAGGCTCCAGTCACCCGCGACCCCTAACGGGAATAAGCGGTAGAAAATGAATGAATGAATGAGATGCATTTTTGCAGCTAGCAACAGTTACTATTCTAGTGTTAAGTGTTAGCTCGTAATACAGTGCCATGAAAAGAACAGACTTATTCCTGGAATTGTTCTGGGGATCTAACAATATTTTTTTGTGTTGCCAGTTCTAAATTTGTGGCCTGGGTCTAATTAAAAATGTTGACCTATAATTGTGACTACTGTAACTATCATCACTGGTGGAAGAAGTATTCAGTGTTGTTACTTAAGTAAAAGTACAGCATACAAAAGTCTACTTAAGTAAAATTATTGAGGTACCTGTTTAAAAATGTACCCTAAGAGTAAAAAGTATTTACACAAATTTTGAGAACTGCTAATGAATCTCTAGTCCCATGAATGTGCTAAAAACAACCATACCATACAGTATGAAAAGTATACTTTCCAGTCCAGTTATAAAAATGTGAAGAGTAGAAAGTAAAAAAGTATCCACTGTAAGCCAAACACCATATACAAATGTTACTTATTTACAGTGCACTTACTTTTGTAGTTTGATACTTTCCACCACTGCTGCTAATACTAATATGCAGCTTCTGCTCTTCTGCCACTGCCTCACTTACTTCTACTTTTACTGCCACCAGCTCATTCAAATAATCAAAAATGTGGGATATTCAGTCCTTGTATGACAGAAGGCTCATCGTAACAAGGCATAATAGCTTTCTCTTGCATGAATAGCTTATCAAAACAGCCTGTGAATGTAGTGACCATGGGTTATCACTGTGAAATGCAACATAATGCAAACAACGTGATGCATAGGTTGCCAGTCAGCAGAAAAGGGTCAGTGAGATCACGCTGCTCCTCTTCAGGCTGAGAGTGGAAGCTGCTTCCATATAAAGCATGTGTCTATGCAAATGTGCGACAGCTCGTGGTTTGGCAGGCGGGCTATGTCTGTGTGCTCATCCATATGATATTATTTGGCATCGATTGGACTGTCTCCTGTCCCCTCCCTCGCTCCTCCCTCTGCCCTCCTCCTCTCCTCCCTCCCTCAGCACCAGCCAAAACCTCTTTACTGTCGTTCTGAAGTCGCACAAATGGACAAAGATCTAAGTCTATTATACAGATCACACTTGTCATTTTGGAGCAAGTGGTGGACAATATCAGAATACAGATAATATCGTAAATGTTGTTTTAAAGATTTAAAGAAAATTAAAAAAAATATTTAAAGAGTATATTGTGTATGGTAAAAATGCTACAAAGACGGATGATTAAATCTAAAAAGTTAAGTTGTAAACTTTAAAATAAAGATATAAGGTGATATATAAATTGTATTATGATAAATTGATATTTGTCTGATAATTAAACCTCAACTAAAAAGTATTGAGATACCAATTTTTGTCTATTTGGAGCTATATAAATTTGAATATCGAGTGTGTTGACTATAATAAACATTGTTTAAAACAGCTGATCAATTATTCTAAAAGGAATGGCATAATCTTCCAAATAAGCATGGTTCTCACTTACAAGATTGTGCAAACTATATAGTAAATGTCTTTTTCACAAAGGATTTCCAAGATCAAATTAGAAAACTATACTATTTTCTTTCAGTTAAACAAACAAACAGATGTGTAAACTTGTTTTTAATCCCTTCCTCACTCACCTCTTGTGCATTTCCTCTCCCATCCATCACCACAGCTTCATTTTACTTTTAGCGTTCTTCCATGTCTCTCTCATCTCTCCCTCACTCTGTCGTCAATTTCAATTTACGAGCAGGTCTTAATGGGACTATAAGAGAGTGTTCGATGCTATTGATCTGAATGCGTGCGCGTCTTGACCTCAGCATACCACAGCAAGGGGAAAAAACACCTTCTTTTATCATCAGACAAACACATCAGCCCACACGTTCCTATAGTCGTACGACCAGCCAGACGAAGATCATTGATCAAAGAGCTAAATGCAAGAGACAGCAAATATTTGTGCTCCTTCAAACAGTCACAGCGGATGATAAGGGTTCTTTGATTCTTTTCACCCTATTATAATGTTCATATTGAGCTTGATAAAACCTAAATGCTTCAGATCAAATAAGAGGAGTATCTTCTAATGGTATTCCAGGATTACATCAGCCTGATAGCAGCCCTCCTCCACTACATACTCTACAACCACTTTGTCATTCTCTATTTATGTCTCTGGCTTCTGTGTGGGCACGGGCTCGGGCATGTTTCTCACTCACACGTAGTCCACTCTGAGATAAGTTTGAAACGAGTCCTTAATTGGGACAGTACTCGAGAAAAAGTCCCTGTATTCGTTTTTGTTTCAAACTACCAAAAAAAAAAAAAAAAAAAAAAAGAAATACCAGCCATTTATTGTTTTAACATTGAAGTTCTGAAGTATGATGTTAATTTAGGCGTTACTAGTGACGATAAATTCTTGAATCTTAACTTTCTATTTACATGGAATCATGCAGGTGACTTTCCACCTTCTTAACGCTTCCGCTTGTGAAGTGAAGAATGTTTTACTCACTAAAATAAGCAATAAGCAAAAAAGTCTGTTTATTGTTTGTACATTTTTGGAATGTGTTGTGGTCAAGGGAAGAAAGTGCACTGAATGAAAAAAAAAGATAAATAAAAGATTATAATGCTTCCTGCTTCTTGTAACTGCTCCTATAACTACTACGCCTACAACTATATCATCATGGCTACTACTACCACCCCCACCTCTACTTCTATTACTACTGTGTATTTCGGTTGTAGGCAAAAGCCTATGATGTGCCGCATGTTGCCGTTCTACATTATACCCAGTCCAGACAGGCTTTTCTGCTGTTTACCCTGGTGCCAGCCAGCCTCTGGCATGTTCACCTGTAAGACTTTAATTGTAATAATAACAGAAACATTAGTTAAAGGATTGTGGGATTAATGAGGAGGAACATTACACGTAGTAGTGGTCGCATAGGAGCAAAAGTAGAAGCTGCAATGTAGAGATTTAGTTGCATATATTATCTCACAGCCCAGGCTCAAGAATAGTATGTATAGGTGTCTCAGAGTGCTTCCACAAAGAAGAATCATTTCAGGCTAAGAATGGGCCACTCAAACTATCTCCGCATAATTATAACGGAACGACACAGGTTCTTAGTTCAGATTCCAGAAAATGAGCAAAAACTTTTTTGTTTCTTTTTCTTATTTTATTTACTAAGGTTCAGGTTTATTGTCTCTGTTAGGACCCGAACCAACCTGTGACCTTCTTGCTGTGAGGGGAGAGTGTTAGCCACTCTGCAACGTGTAGTTGTACTACAAACAAATCAGTCAATACTTATTTTGCAGCAAAAATCAAATAACTCATTATTTGATTTTCTTGGTGTGTCATATTTGACTTGCAGATGGGTACGGAACAGAGAATTTCAAAACTCTATTTTAACCCCATTTCATTTCACTCTCACCCATCAGACCACACCCATGTATCAATTATGTAGGTCCAAAACAAAGGTCTGCACCCAGGCATGAATTATACAGAGTGAGGAGGCTGAGCAAGATGCAGTCTAGAAACTGAAGAGCACAGTGACAAACTCAATCCTCAGACAGACAGCTGAGAGACTGCTCGGGTCAAGTCATCGAAGGGGGGACAACAGGTGCCAGAGGAGATCCACAAAAACACCTTGAGTGCAATGGAAAGTCTACTGTATCTCGGGACTATTATCAAAGTCTTGATTGACACCGATCGCAACCAAAACTAAACAAGCATTAAAGTAGAACTGAACCCGATCTTAACAAAAATCAGCCAAACCAGCACTAACCAGGACTGTTCTAGAAAGGTCTATGCCAGGACAATCAAACCAGAACTTAACTGAAACCATAAATACTAAACCTAAACCATGCAAGAGTTACTTTGAATAAAACAAAACAAGATTTAATACAACATCAGCTCTCTATTACAGTGGATCTAAAACAGCTTAAAACAGTGTGTATTCATTGCGTCAGATGGCACGTGTCAGCCTGGCTCAGTAAAGCAGGGAAAACTGGGAATGAGGGGAATGTTTCTTTTTCTGGCTTTGTTCCTGTTGGCCTTATTTTTCTTGCTTTTTTTTCTTGAGACTGTTTGATGTTTGCTCCAAAAATTGGAATGGAAACAAGGAGGCAGGAAATGGGTCTCACACAGGAGGGTCCAAGCGTGTGTGAGTGCTGCATGTTTATACAGTATCAAAGTGGTCAAAACAAAGCGTGTGTGAATGAGACTGACCTTGGTGGTCTTGACTTTGTTGCCTGTGCTGCAGCTCCAGCCTGTGAGGTCAGGGAGAACCTTGCATTCCTCTCCCTCCATACACGGCTGCATTTGACACCACCACTTCTGGGCTACAATGGAGGCTGTGGGAAGAAGATGAGACAAGATTAGAATGTTGCTATTTACAAAGACCAAGCCAGATAGTACTAAGCCACAGGAAGGTTTACACCAGTTCTAAGACTTTTGAGAGAATAACGCTTTATTTACACACATATTTGGAGCGTCAGAGGTCAGTGTAACAGCATGCATTGATTTAAATATCTTTGGAATTCTTGCTGAATCCGCGCAGGTCCAAAACCGCACCCGACTCACATTTAGTATAAACCCGGCGTGAATCTTTGTCAGATGGAAGACCACTATGAAGAATTTTGTTTACTGAGGAAATGATTCTGCATTATAATGTGCATTCCTGGAGGAAAGAGCGGTTATAGCGTCTCCAAATCTACATATCTATAAATCATAAGTGAAGCGTGCACATTTGATCAGTTTCTGGTTTATTTTTGTTGACACCCTTCAACGCATTTCACTTACACACTTACAGAGACAGCAGTTGCATAATGCGGTGTCATATCCCTTATATTTTGCATTTGTTTCTCTGTTCCCTGCATAGAAATTGTCCTACGGGCGTTTCAGCCTGAAAGGTGGGGACATAACGAGTTGCGAGCATATGGGTAGAACTTGGGAGCTGCAGCCTGATTCTGAACGCATCATTAAATGCTACCTTAGGCTTTTTTATTTCAGGTGTAATGTAACTGCACAAGTGGGCTGTGTAAAGTTGAGTACAGTAAGCTCTTAAAAGCAATTTTGTGCACCACATAAGTGTAGAAAGGCTCTTTTTCTTTAGAAACATTACCTTTTTTTCTAGCACTCAAACTTGTATTGTCCCCAAATGTATTATGTACTTGACAAATGGTTTTCCATCTTGTCTGTGAGTCTGCATGTCTCCCCATACTGCACAATTTTGGAAAAAAAAAAAAAATGAAATAGCAATTTTTCTGACAATAATTACAATTAGATTTGCGATATACAGAATGTTTTAAAAGTAGGAGGAAAGTAAGAATCCCTTAAATTGTAGATGTTTGTTGAGTTCTAAACTACTGGTAGAAAGACATATTCAGTTTTTTTGCACAGGGTTCGATTGTGTTGCATATATGTTATCTTATCAAAGATATCCACTTGTTATGTGAATTGGCACATCTGCAGTAAATTGCTTGGTCAATTAGTGAATATCTGTATCAGACATAACACAAACTGAGCACGGGTCATAGGTGTGATGTCTGTATTGCTCCTACACTCCAAACATTGTGCATGCCTTTATATAGGTGTTGCAGTTATGTGTCCTCTCATTTCTTTTCAAGTTGCATCCTACCTAAAAGGTCTATAGATGACCCAGTATCACCTAAGTTCAAGCATTAGCATAATGATAGCACATACTGTATGTTACAGTTAACATGCTCTTACGTGAGTGCAATCCCTCAGTTTTGGAGACAAAACCAAGTCCAGATGAAAACTTTTGACACTTTTGTTGTGGTTCCGTGCTCATATAGATTTACTGCATATTTTGAGTCAAATTGATAATCATAATAGAGTCCTGAAACCTTTCCAAGCAGGTTCATTGTGTAACTTTGGATGTTGGCCAGGTACATCGACTGCTCTTGTCGTAAGTGACTACACTGGCAGTGTTGTGATATGGCCTGTAAAAAATCAAAGCAAACAACTCTCAGAACACGCCTATAGCATTACTGCACTGTTATTTTATCATATTTTAATTTCCCTAAAGCAGCACGCTCTCTGGCAGCCCCTAAACATCACCTTGAATCCATTACAATATCCACTAATGTTTTCTCTCGATTCATTTGATATTTTCATCTTTACTGGGTTGCAAGGACATCTCTAGCTTCAATTCCCAAACAGAATTCATAAGCATGATCCTGTTAAAGCCTTTGGCTCTGGTGCATGCCCTTGTGGCAGGCTTCTTTCTTTTAATAAAGCATCAGGGTTTTACAGAGAGGCAGGTGGACACATGTTGGGAAATGGTTTCTGTCAACAAGAGGGCTACGACTGTACTCAAGCCGCAACGCCTTAGGTATTAACGTGTTTTAATGTACTTTAGTTTGTCTATGTCAGTCTATTTGCGAAAATGATTAAAATGTGAACTTTTAATAATATTAAATAATAAAATTCTGTTCAAATATAATCAAAAATCTAACCGTAATCACAATGTAAAAATTGTGCGCTACAAATACTGCTACTTTTGTTCAATGAGGGGCTTTTTGTTACTGTGTACAATTACTACTCTTATTATGACAATGTCCTTACTATTTTTCCAGTAAAAGTAAAAGTCTAAGTCATATTCTTCAGTAAAGGAAAAATAAAGAAACTTCAATTAGTAGCTGGGGAAGAAAATAAAAAGATGTTCTTCCTCATTTGAGACGTATGAAACAAAGTATTGTCTTTGTACTCCTTTGAAACTTGCTCTCTCAGATTGATCTGCACTCGCCATTGCTTTGGTCACACACGCCTATTTTAAAACCCATTGTATTTTTAAAATTAATTTTCTATGGTACAGTTGCATATTATGAATCCATCCCCCAAAATCCATGAAAACAAATCTTGGTAGTTTTTGACTTTGATTTTGTCTAGTTCCACTCCTCTTCTCAGTGGGGGCGTATGATGCTGATTTTGTGGCCACCAGAACACACGCCAGAGGGATTTTACGGCTTTATTGGTACATTTTCAAACTGTGTGTTGTCAGAGGCACCGCGGAACAAAGCTCATTTATGTGTAAAAAGCCAAGCAAACATTTCGCTCAACAGAATCAACTCCTATTTTTCATGGTCATGAATTGTCAACAAAGTCAAAAAAGATGACGCTTTTTGGCAGATGATCATATTTGCCCTCAGGATCCAGGTTCTCATCAAAACGACTGAAGCTCATTCTAACTTTGTTGTCAAAGTCTGTACAAATTCTGATCACAATAAGCCTTCACAGTTGATTTCTGTTGCATTTAGAGATGTATAAACCAAGATGTCGCTTGTAAAACCATTTGTGACTATAAAATTATTTGCTTAAGTTTAAACAGAGTAAATATGCATTAAATATTATGGGTTTTTAAAAAATTGCTTTGATACACTTCTTCATTCAAAATTGACATTCGCAAAATCCAACAGATTTTCAGTTTTCCTAATGAAAATTTTAGCTCAGTAAAATGAAGTGTTTCATTTTACTGTTTTTTTGTAATCACACATTTTCTGAAACGTTTCATAAAGCTTGCATATTTTGTCACTTGTTGCAAAACTACATATGCTTGTAAATCAGAGATTTACACCATCTCCCTTGTGTGTACCCTGTGTGTATGACGTCTACGTCTTTACTCTCTGCTGAGGCCATTGCCACCTAAGCACCTGTCCAGATAACTGTTTGAATTCAAGTCATGAAACTAAACACATCAAAGTTTTAACACACCAAAAAAATGTGTTAAAATAATTGAAAAAAAAAAAAAAAAAAAAAATGTGAATACCATGCAGTTTTTATGAAGGGTCAGTGAATGTCCGTCTCATTTTTAATCTGTCGGCCTATTTTGAATCCTAAAATGTTTGATTTCAGAAACTTGGTCCCAAGGGATAAATAATGTCACTAAGAGAAATCATCAGGTTCAACATTTGTGAAATGAGATATTTTATGGCAAAGTCCAATACAATCAATATGGACAATTGGTTCTGGCGCCATCTGAGATTACGACACCATCACATTCTAGAACTGGGGTTCACATACCTTTTCCCTGTGTGTGTTGCCTTTTAATTAACATGTTTTAGGGGAATAGAATGTATTTGGTCTCTTTTGCAACCACTGACAGTCTTTTTAACATAATATCTTTATTATATATATTATGTATTAAATTAATTTATTTTTAACATAATCCACTTAAGTTTCACTTAAATTACATGTAGATTATAGAAACTGAAATATCTGCAAATAAACCCTGACCACTTTTCCAATTCTCTATATGAAGTGTGAGTCTGGTCACTTCGTCCTCGCACCTCAAGTCAAACTTAAAGAGTACCACGCAATCAATTTATTTAGGTGAATTGAATGAGCTCACTGGTTATCTGTCTTTTCGGGGGGGAAAAAAATCAAACGCATTCAGCATATATAAGTAATGTTTTTCAGTCCCCTGTGACTGACTTTTTTCCTTCAAAGCAGACATATTTGTATTGATATGGACTGACCGTGCATGATTGGCTAATTCTCCTGTCAATCATCCCCACCTGAACTTGTGGAGATGAATGAAAACAGTACATACCATCGACACAGGAAGGCATGGCGTGGGTGGTCCCAGCGACTTGTCCAGGGAAGCAGGAACACTTGACAGTCTGAGATCTCTCCTCGATCTTGTTCTTGTTGCAACAGCGATGGGCTGCGATCACCTCACAGGTCCCTGCCTTCACATGCACTGCAAAAGCAAAAACATGACCCATTAAGGTTAAATAAAAAAGATTACAACACACATTCAGAAATTAATAATAAACCATCCTGCAATCAAAAACACCTCCTTCAATATGCAATAACTAAATACAGACCATTTGTCTTGGGATTCTACTTTAACTTATGTTTATCTAGTGTTTACTTCACCAGGAAAATTCCAAGGCACACTTTTACCGAAATGCAAGAAAAGGGAAAACATGTTAGTGTGATTTTTGTTAGTTAAGAGCCTTTTGTTTATACCTAATTTAATTTTAAGTGGCACTATAGCTGTATAGATTCTATTCATAATTAAGAACACATCTGGTGAAGGTGGCTGAAAGACTAAAGAAATCTTTGTCTTTGAAATATTTGTGATGTCAACACACTGCTGCTTCCTCCCAGCCTTTCATCACAATGATCACGTCAAGGACAGACCTTTAACAGCAGTGAGTTTGTGAGGTGAGTTCATGATGAACATTTAAATTCAGCCTGGTGAAATGTTTTATTGCATACATGAAGCAGTGTATATTTTTTCAGCCTAACAATGTGCTTGTTGTACGTTCTTGTGATTTCCATTACAAAGACCTTCACCCACAATACAACAAAGAGTGCACGGTGCGTAGCAATGAAAGTAAAGCAGCCAACAATGAGTGTGCAGTGTTGGAAGATTATTTAAAAGTGAAGAGAGCAGAACTGTGGGGCCCTGCATGAATCACGTAAATAGACTAAGAGAGAGATTTGAAAAGTTCTTAATTTGCTCTGTTAATGAGAAAAAGACAAAGCCGCAGCCTGCAAAGCCCAATCCAATTAATATCTGTGCACAAGGCAAATTTAATACATCACCTCCTGTGTTTGTCTGAACTCATTCACTTATGTTTTCCAATTGTCTTTATACTCCACAGGTGGAGCCTAGTTTTAGACATACACAATACTCAGTTCTGAATACACTCAACTATGCAGCAAGCAGTGGTTTATCTCAATATGAAAAGTTTAGTAATCGAGGATGTTACTAATACATAAATGCTAGCATTAGCAAACTCTAAAGTTTTTATAGACAACTGTAAACTGTTACACTGCTTTCATGTCATTTTGAAAGATTCCAAATTCTTCCACAATCTGGAATCCAAATTACTTTTTCATTCCTGCCATTCCTTTCATCTCCCCTCAACTCTTGGCATTACATCAATGTCTGAAAAACTTCAAAGATCTTTAAACATTTGTTACAGATTTTTTTTGTTCTATTTTTTTGTACTATTTGAAATTAGTAATGTCATTGAACACTAGCTAATTTAAATTATCATTGCATTAACAAAATTCAAGTCACAAATTGAGGACAACTAAGAAAAACGTGCTGATCCACAGACAGTAACATTTTTGTCCATAACACTGCTGAGCTGACCACACTGGGCTTTATTACATGTGTTAACGTTAATAGATGTGGTTAATATCCTCCATTTGGACACAAGGTTAAAGATAGATGAGCTGTACTAAGAGGATGACAGAGTGATGGTTTAATCCGCTTTGATGCTTTCATGCTAATGTATTTTCATTTAACACTGTTTGGAATTATATTTGTGTCCAAAAATAAATCACATTTTGTCCAACCTTTATTAAAAGTCTCACTGTCTGTTTAGAAATCTCACATTAATATGAAATAAAAGTTGTATTACATATTAACTGCTCCCACCATAGGCGTCGCCAGGCCAATTTTACCGAGGCTTGAGCCACACATGTTTTACGTCCAGTCCCAAATGAAATGATTTCCCCAAATTATAGTGATTCGATTCAAAATCTGCACTGTTACATTGCACTCAATGAACAACCAGAGCGACTTTGCTTTGTCTGCCGCCCTGTTTGGTGATGTTTTCACTGGACTATCACATGTGAGCGTAGCCTCATGTGGATGGGACGTGATGAAGCTATGGTGCTATTCATCTGAGCAGAGCTATCTATCTATCTACATATATATCTGTGTGAATTTCTTCTTCTTTTTTAAACACTAGTTGACTAACATTGAACACAACCAGATAACAGACCCATTTGCAAAGATAAAATCCAGGAGGTCTCACCATCTCACAAGTAATAGATTAAGGTTAAGATCCAACTCTGTCCAAACCCAATGTATTTCATGAAAACGTGTTAAAACGCAGTGAAGAGGAAATGAAAAACCGAAAGCTGTGTTTTGTTTACTTAGCTTTATCCATGTCTTACAGCTCCACAAACATGTACTAAGTGTCTTTTTGTGAATCTGGGAGATCTGCCACTTGAAGAAAAAATATAATTCATGTACAATTTATATTTTATTTATGAAGAAAAAATTAGTATATTTATTTATTTTAAAAGTGACATTGCATATTAATGGAATACATGATTAATATGTAAATATGACAGAATTTGGCCACAGGCTAGTTTCCATCATGTGAGTTTCTTATCTCTAATAAAACAGTTGTAAATAGCTAAATAAGAAAAAGGAAACACAGGGACAGCTAACAAGTTCAGAAAAAGAAATGGCAACACAGGGAAATCTCAAATCTGCAACATCAGACCACTGCAAAAGAGAAAACCACGTCATGGACTGGGACAGTGCAAAAATAGTAGGAACTGAGGAACACAAGTACAAAAATCAGGAAGCGGGGACACGGACCATCAACAGAGACGAGGGAGCCTTTACTTTGGCTCAGGCATGGGACTCACTTCTCCAGAGACAGGGGGGGCAGGCGTGGTCAGTTTGATAGATCTGTCAAGCTGACCACGCCTGGAAACAACATCTGATAAGAGACACGTCACATCCATCAAGGCGGAAGTCCTCCCACCGAAACATGTCAGGTAAATGAGCTTATAGCTATTTACAACTGAAGTTAATTATTATAAGAAGACAGAATGGGCTTTCCAAATTTCCATCTGTTGTCCCTGGACAGGTTGATGGTGCCATAAAAGGTTATACAAGGTGAGAACAGTACAGAAAAAAATCCACAAGAATACATTAGACCACAGACAGTCACTGAGAGCACACATAACAACCAGGAATGAACACATTACAGGGACAGGAGAGATTCACTACCACAAATTCAGGAATGGTCAAACAAAGACATTTTCACACATTAGTTTACAATTCATTAATCATTCATTTCAATACATCATTAAATTAATGAATTAAAAGTACTGTAATACACATATCATAAGGTGCTATATTTATTGCACATACCCTAAAGTTCTCTAAGTATTGCTTGTGCACTAAAGTGTTAGATTTATTGCATGTAATATAAAGTGCTACATACAGTATATTGCACATACCCTAGAGCGCTAAATTGAGCTCTTATGGGTTTTGCTCACAGGTTTGTGTTGATTTGAGCCACTCCTTTAAGTGACCTTTGAAGGCTGCAAAGGTGGGCGCCTCTCTCACAAAAGTGGGCAGCCTGTTCCACTGTACACAGCCCTTGTAGGATAGGTTATTACCACCTTAACAGAAATGGCCCGAGCCGGTCCCAAGTAAACCGGTCTGGGGGACCAGATCAATTCATAACACTCCTATTGAGAGACAGGATTCAGACTCCAATAAACAAACAAAGAAAAAAAACTAAGGCATGATTTGGATAATGACATACAGAATAAGCCTATGCTTTCAGAGAGCCACACTTGCACACATGCACATGTTTATATGACAGTGGTTTCATACCAGATCTCCTTCTTAGGGCAATACAACTTAATTATTACAAAAATGTTCCCATTGAATTTCTTGGTAATGCTGTTTACCACCTACATATTTTACCAACTATCTTTCTATCTAAATGCCAAAAGTACTTTCTTGGTATTTCTCTCCTCAAAACGACTTTGTGTGCCTGATGGGAAGAGACACCCTTCTGCTGACCCGTATGGGCACCTCCTGCTGTGTTCAATGCAAACGCCTGTCTAGTTGTCAACCTACCTCTTTTCATTCCACAAAAGACTCTGGACTCACAATGTTGTTCTACCCCACCACCCATTTTCTGCACTACCTCCTCATCATCCTCATGGTCCATCTTAGCTCGTTTTGTACTATTTTATAAATTACCACTTTTGGGCCAATTTCTCTTAGCTACTCCAGCAGCCCATTTTCCCTGTGCTTTCTCCTGCTCTTAGCACAGCACAGAGAAGCCAGCAGGGGACCAGGCTATTACGCTCTATCACAGCCCTATAGCTGAGATTTCTTACACTTTCTATAATGCGTTTCCTCCCTTCTCTTTCGCTGGCATGTGCACTTGTTATCCATGTCGTTCTCAACACTTAACAGTTGCCTGTTAACCCCATTTACTAAAATTACATGCTTGTGACAGGACGACAAATGGACACTGTACAGGTTTGGGAGCATGTGTGTACAGGATACAGAGATGGCTCTCTTGCTCCCAGCAGGGGACTCCTTTCAAATGTCATTTCAACCACGAGTTCCCATTTCTCTTTCTCTCTCTCTCTTGCTTTCTCTCTCCAGCACTCTTTCTCTTTCCAAATGCACACATAAATACAGTATAAATTAGAGCCCAGTGGAGAAACCAAACTAATGCCATAAACATGAGACAGTCCAATTTGTTTGTGACTCCGTTTGCTTGCATGAATGGAGGATGGAATGGCAAAAAGATACAAGGAGATGACCACAACTAGAAAATGGGGTGAATAAATACAACTCTGAATGGATTTTTTTTACATATAGGTTAGGATCTAGATAATTTGGTGAAGCTTGTTAGATCTCCACTGAGGGGAGAGCCTGTTTTCTGCTGACATCCTGTATCATGAACTCATGTCTTTTGTCCGAGTCTTTTTTGAGGCAAAAACAGTGGACAGATAACATTGTTCCTCAATAGTCACTCAACAGCAAGAAATGTGCCGGCACAAACCCCACCCACCAGTTTCGCTTTTTTTGTGAGATTTCTTTATGACAGCTTAAAAACTAAATACTTATTGTCTTTGTTTAGCCGTCTTTCACAGAAACTTTATGAAAATAATGATAACACTAAAATAATCCACTATAGAGGAGTGCTGATGTATTTAATAAAGACCACAACAGAATAATTGACAGCTCGTATGTAGATGTATCATGTTGTAAGACTGTTTGCACGAAAGAGTCATTATTTCTGAATATAAACAGCTACATTGTAGCAGAACATTGGAGCTTTGTTGTTGCTGTACTCTGATGATATGACATTAATTTGTGTTGTGCTACTCTCTGATTCGCGGTCAAAATCTAAGGCGTACTATGATTCATGGTTTGTGGCGTTTGCATTAAAGGTTGACAAGATTAAAGTGTGAATATTGTGAAAACGTGCATGAATGTGGAGCGGCGACAATGCAGATCACACAGAGCAAAATATACTATATGTTGAATTCTGTGTCCTCCCTCGATGGAGACCCATGTCTTCACTAATGAAACAGATGCTCCTGGCCCATTGCCTAAATCTGTGTTAAGCAGTTTGTTACCATCTCCTGCATAGTTAACATGCCACTTCAATCCAGAACTTCCCCAAGGGCTATGAAAACTGTGGTCATTAAGCCTTACTAAAAAGAGCAGTCTTGATATCACAGACAATTACCTGCTGTTCTACGCAACAACTATTTTGATGTTTTCCAGTCAGGTTTTAGATCGCATCACAGCACTAAGACTCACTAAGACAAATGACATTCGTCTTAACGACGTGGGCATAGTCTGTGTCTTAGTCCATTTAGATCCCTGTGCAGCTTTAGACACTGTTAATCATGAAATCCTCTAACAGATACTGGAGGACACGGTGTTCATCTCTGTTACTGCCCTAAATTAGTCCTAATTAGAAGACAGGAGGCACTTTGTTGAGATTTGTGATTGTGCGTCAGACCAGATGGCTCTGACCCAAGGGCCAATCTTGGGACCCCTTCTATTTAACCTTTACATGCTGCAGGGAGGTTAGCTGATACGCGACAGTGGTGTGTCATCCCACAGTTACACAAACGACACTCAGATCTATGTCTCTGAGACATCAGGTGATTATGGCCCAGTGGATACACTCTGTCACTGTATTCAACAAGTCAGTGTGCAGATGCAAAAACACTTTCTGCAGCAAAACTCAGACAAGACTGAAGTCATCGACTTTGGTCCACATAAACAAAGATAATGTGTCAGAGGCCACCTCCAGTTTATAGCTCTTAAACCTACAAAATCTAGAAAGGCTACTGGACTCAGCCTGGGATTTTAACAGCCACATCAAGTCAATAACATCAGCAGCCTTTTACCATATTAAAAAAGTATGTATTTGTATTGTGATTATTGTGTGTAAAGCACTATTGCCTGTAATTGCATTTACAATTTATTTTCATTAATTTTCAAAATGCATGGGGGGGATAAATTGAATAACTGAGAAGAAAAAAAGAAAAAAAAAAAAAACATGTATAAGTAAAAACAAAAACAAGATAATTCTATATGCGCATATATTCTTGTATACATACACCCATAGATACCCATGTACATATATACATATGCATACATACCCACATGCGCACATATATGCATGAAAATAATAACATGAGAGGGAAAAATCTTTACCAAAGGTGGTAGTGTGCTTCACAATAAAAAGGGGAAAGTAAGTTTATTTTATGCAACTATTTTCTGGAGCAGTCTCCCTGAAGATGTGAAACAGGTCTCTAAATACACTTTTGATGGACTTCTAAATAGCGTGACAACTTGTTTTATTTTACTGCTGTAACAGAAAATGTACAGCATGTGCTATGTGTGTCTTTGTGCTTTCAAAAATGTTTGAAAAGCTGAGATGTATTGTGAATGTGTGCCCATGTGCCCACACTGTTGATATGGGACATATATTACTAAGAAATATTATATGAACAAACATAGAGTGTTGATATAAAGCTGCCACAGAGTGAAGCTAATTCTGTTATTCAGAGTAATCTTATATAAGCCCACTGAAAATACCATGAATTATTATTGCAGTGTGACCTTTAAGGAACTAAGCTGAGTTGAGAGAAGTGATCTATTAAAGAGCTGTTGAATAATCTAAGAAGATACAACAAAATCTACAAAGGAGGACTAATTCAGGATGAGCTTTTCACTCACTTCTTCAACAAAACAACCCCAAAGTTGTGTCTCTAACTTTGACTGACTCAGCAGTTTCTTCCTTCCCCTCTTAGAAGCATGTGTGATGAATTTCATTTGCTATTTCCTGGTGTGACGGGACCTTAAGCCCGTTATATTGTGCTTCCAGCTCTGCCAGCAGACCACTTTCCTGAGCTCAGTTTTCAAACAGCCAGATGGAAGTTTAGCCAGACCTGCTGAGGGATCCAAAAGCTGTTAGTGTGAAATGCTCAGAAACATATTATATGGAAGACATACTTTTACACTTGTTGATCATACATGACATTACACTATTACCATTCAACATTACAGCCATTAACATTAACATATTTTTATCAAATGTTACGTATGTGTATGAACTTATGTTGCAAACACTACGCAGGTTCTGTTCATTTACATGAAGGGTAAGTAAGGTCAGCAATTATAATTGTTCTATTTATTGAACAAATTGCAGATATGATGCACAGTTTATCCAAAACATTGCAATCCTTTGTGTTTTAGATCTGAATAAACTTGTGTCACTATGGTTCCTAAAGCCACCTCAGCTCTAATAAAGGATGGGTCAAATCTGGTGGAGATATTTACCAACAGAGACAACAAAGAGCCCCTCAGGGATCACAGATTTGTTATAGAACCAGGTATAATGTTGATCTGCATAAAAAAAAAAAAAAAAACTTTCAAATTAATTTTGTGAAAAATGACTAATTGCTCTACGTTTTTCCTTCTGAGGCCTGATCTCAGCTGACCTAGCTTTAATTAAATCTAGTAAGTAAAAAAAGCAACTGGAATTAGAAAACTCTGTATTTTGAGTATGCCCTTTGGACCAATAGCTAACATTTTCCTGTGAGACAGACTTTTTGAGCATATATATATATAACATTTTTCATAAGGTGATAGTCTCCTATTCACAGAATATGAGGATAATATGTACACTATATGAGGAACTGTCTTTTAAATAATGTTATTTAAAAAAATATAACAATATTGTCCCCGACATATAGATATCAAAAAGTGTGTTGTTTTTCACATGTTGGTGTAATAATTAGATTATAATGCCTCTGAGATAGTACCCTTTTGCTATGAAGGTAAACTGAAAGGAAATTAAAATTCAGTTTTAGTGAGCACCAGGAAAATTACCATCAAGAGTATACCAAAGCACGCACATCCAAACCCGTCTGGCCTTTCTACCCTCTTCCCTTTTTCTAATCACGTCTGCATCTAGATAATACTCTTAGTACAACCGTTAAATAAAATATGAGTTTAATTAAGAAATCAGCAAATTTATGTATCCACTTTACCGATTTTGTCTGTCTGCGTCAATAAACGAATCAATAAAAGCTTCCCGGAGAGAATTCACAAGACAAATGGCCCCCTTTGCTAATAGTGTCCTAACAGCAGCAGGAGGTAAAGAGGATCAGTAAAAAGACTGGCACCGAGCGCACCATGGTCTCCCTCATTCACATTCAAATTAACACAAGAGACTCCCAAACAACTAACATATAAATAAATGGACAATTTTGGATAATATAGAGCTCTTTTAGATGCTTTTAGATTGCATGGAAAATGAATACTTGACTTGCAAGTAGTCAAAGATCAGACATGCAAAATTGGAACTATCAATTCTCCATCAGTTCAAAACATACACAACGTGCCCATCCTCCAGCTGGGTCTTTATGACTGAACTAAAGATTCAGATGGGTCCCCAGGTGCTTCACTTGCTAATATATTGATTTATGAACAACCTAACAAGAAAAAAAACACCAGAATCATGTAGAGTGTGTCAAAACAGGCAATTTAGTTCCAATATGGTGAGTTTGACCGAAGCAGTTACAGAGTAAAGGGCACCAATGTCCCAACAGAAAGTGAATGGCAGCTTGGCTTGATGGAGCTAGAACAGCCTCCATGGTCACTTTGTATTTGGAATGCTGGGGCTAGCAGGCTCTGGATGTCCAGTGATTTTTATACTGTCTATGGTCAACGGGGGCTACCTTATAAGCCACGTTCCTACTAAACCTGGTCCCTCAGACCAAGGCGCGCTTTGATGGGACATTGAAAAGTGACAATGAAAGGTGGAAGAAAGTTTAATTCTCTGATGAGAAAAAATGTAAACTCGGTGGTCCTGATGGTTTCCAACCTTACTGGTATGACAAGCAGATCCACCTGAGATGTTTTCTACGCGCCACAGGGAGGGAGCGCCATAGTGATATGGAGTGCTTTTTCCCTCAGTGGAACAATGGAGCTCCAGGTGGTGCAGGGGCATCAAATGGCCGCTGGCTTGAGTTTAGATCAGGCCCAAAAGAATCTTGTGGGAACAAGATAATTATCTTGTGCGGACAAGATATATTTTTATTTTTTGGGGGCCTTTAGGGGCGCCATAGAATTGTTACTACTTACATGGAAAACAGATCATAATTCAAATGCATAGGCTTATACTTTTCTTACCTTACTGTATCGTATGTAAGCCATTATGTTACACAGTTGGACTATCTGTTGTTGTAATCGTTCAAAAGTAAATACAGACACAATATTTTGAAGTAAACAATGAAGATTCAATCATTCTGTTCTTCTTTTTTGACGACCTGATTGACACTGATTGTAATGATGCTTAGGCCAATGCATGGAGTGCCAATTGTGTCAATAGATCCTTTGTCTGAATGCCGACATGTGATATGCAATACATACTGCATAGTATACAATACTGTTATGTGATGCTATGTCAGTTTGCTTGTTACTTAAAGTCAGATACAAACACTTTATTATATATATTTTTTTTAAGTATAACGCAAATATTTTTATTACATTATTATTATAACACTAAATCTTTTTGCTACTTTCATGTGTAGTTTGTAAGTCTCAGCTGCCCACTCCTCCATCTTGCATTACTGTCCATCCTGGCTTTAATGTGAACTGCCTCAACATTTATGCATAACAAAACATAAATAACATCTACCGTGCAGATTATGGGCACATACATAGGAGAACACAAAAAGAGTAGGTGTATGAAAGTTTAATAACACGCCGCAGTGTGCTTTATTTGTAATATGTGAAAATATAAATAGAGAACATTTTAACTACAATAAATATAATATCTACAAAAATGACAATATGGCTGATAATAATATCAACATCTCAACAAACGTCTTTTGTTTTCCAGGCGTCTCAGATTTGTGGCCTATAGAAGTTTTGTGAGCTGGTGTTGGGACGACTCGGTGTCAGGATCAGTGTGGTTATTCTGTCATGTGCCGTTCTCCAGATACGGCAGGAGTTTCCTGATCCTGTAGCTTGAACACCTGAAACAAACAGCAACAAAAGCATTGTGTCACTAAAATACAAACAGTGAATGCTAAAAGCAATGATGTGTATTACTTATATACGAATAAAAGTATGACTAATTTGCATTTAATGAGGACGAGATGTGATTTATCTTGCTAAGCAAGCACTCAGCAGCTCTTTGAATAGATGTGTGATTAAAAATCTAGGGAGAGATACAGTGTGAAAATATACCATACAACTAATTTCTTTTCATTGTGTAAAAACATACCTTGCTTCTGACATGGTGTAACTTCAGGGGATCCACAGATAACTGTGTGGAAACCGTTCTAGTGGACAATGATGTCGAGGGTGTTTCTGTGTCCAAAGATTGTGAAGGAGGAAACACTTGCATCTGGAACACGTTCTTCTGTGTGGCTGGAGGCCTCCTGTGATGTGCCCTAAAGCGATATCTGTCTTCAAATGCATAGATTGTGCTGAAGTGTGAGGACATTATATACAATTATACAGTCATGAACAAGGAAATGTAAGGGAATGTATTAAAATGTTGTACTGTTACATAGTAATGGTTAACGTGAGTCACACTGCCATAACAAACACTTCGTCATGAAAAGGCTAAATCAGTTGAGGCTGGTCACATTTATCCGTGGCTCGTATGGTTTGGGCTGAAGTCGTGAGTACACAGAGGGTCCACCGGTCAATCCATCATAAAACTATTGTCACCATTTTGTCATGACTTCGTTTTGCGTCAAAGCCTCACGTCGATCCTCACCTCAGAATAGAAATAATGCACATAATCTAAAGTATAGGCATCGCCATAGCTGCATAACACCTAGGTTACAAAATATAACTTGTCATGTAAACATAATACATGGTCTGTGTTTGGGAAATTTACATGAGTCGCACAGCACTAGTTATAATGTGTTACATTAACGTAGTACTGTACTTACAGCTGTTGGCTCTCCATCGTTTCATTTTATTGCAGGGAGTGCACCAGTTTTCACTTCGTAGTAAGCCAAGCTTCGAAGGATCTATAATTCTGGAACCACTTATTAGTAAAGTGTCGTTCGCAAACAAACACAGTCGTGCTGGTTTTCTGATGCAGGTTTCCAAAAATGAACTCCGTCCACTTTCCACGTACTGTTTCGTCTTTGGGTAAATTAAGTAGTCTAGAGACATTTTTACAACTGAGAACACATTTTCTCTAAGACGACATGGCTAGTAACGAACAGTTGTGTTGGAACAAAAGAAGTATCATTCAAAGCGAAGTGATGCTAAATAGATGCGGTTACGGTTTAACGGAGCTTACAGAGAGCGGTTGTGGTTTCAGTGCTGCGTCATCTTGGTGGCACCACGTCATCCTGGTGAGAAGTGCCGGCTCACCCAAGGGGGATAATACAGAACGTTCTCTAGTGAAAGCATGCTGGAATCAATCAAAAAAACACTTTGAGCACTAACGCGAGGTACAAATAGCACTGCATGAAGGTTAAAAGCTCTGAGTTGTTACAAAAGTTGATTTTGTAGGATATAGGCTCTAGTGCTAACATAACTAAATTGTGTATAGCTCTAGGCGCCATCTGCTGGCTGGATGTACTCACTAAGTGTCATTGCACACAGCAAATCCATACAAAAAAAATTGTGTTTCAAAACATGAAATGGCATATTATATTACATATTTTTCCTTTAAGATCCAACCATACAAAATGTGATTTTTGGAATTTATTGAACTAGCCTTAAACCTTTGATTGAGACTGTAAAATATTTTTTATCCTAACGAGTGGGTGGTGTGTTAATAAACATAAGCTAGCTCGTGGGCTTAAAATAAAGTTACATGGAACACCTTTAATTGAAAATGATTTTTTATGGTTGTATAATGCCAACATTTTTTAAATTCTATACAGATGTCACAAGGATTATACTAGAACAATAATATTATAACTTAATATTCGGTGTTGACTTAATTGCATATTGATTTGAATAGAACCATTCAGGATTCATTGAGCTTATGTTTGCTTTGTACATTTTGACAGGTTGATGAAAACACAGACACTCAGAATTCATCAGCAAAGTGTTTGAATGACCCCGACTGGCACTAGCTCACAGCCAAAAGCCAAACCGTCTGTGAGAAAAGACAGAGAAGAAAACAGAGAGGAACTGGCTCATCCGCATTTAGAACTGAAAAGGAGAAATGAAATACCGTAGGCGTCCACATTGAGAGGATCATCCTGTCAGCCTCAAATCACCCAAGCCATTTAGAATGCTCAGCCAGCACCCCAGACAAAACAACTCTATCAATTACTTCCAACATCATTCTGTCAATGCATTTCCTGCGACTGTCACTTTATTCAGGTCTGGCTAAAAACTGTACACTGTTGACTTCACAGTTCCATTTCCTCACTTCATATGCACCTAACTACCCCTGATCTGTTGATGTCCAAACCACAATCTGGAGAATTTAGTAGAACATTTAGTCATTTAGTCGATTAATCGATTGATGGTGTATGCATCAACCAAAAATTTACATTTCGGGAGATTTTAAAGGATTTATTCACAACACTAAGACTGCAGTGGGAGCAAATTGTGAGTTTCATTTATTTTTATTTAATTTAATGTATTAATTACAGAATTCACAGTTTATTCTGTTCTATTCTGCTTAAATATTTGTTATAGTGGAATCTTCTGTCATCTCATGGTGTCAGGTTGCTTTTGGAAGAGATACATGGTCAAATAATACAGATACTTGATAGGTTTAGAGCTTTTGCATCAGGCCACTTTTAGTCGACTAATTGATGCACTTTACTTCACTTTGACTTTAGTCGACTATGGCCCTAGATCATCTATAATGAGTTTACAAATACAGATAATAGACAAATAATTAATTTTCTTCGTGAGGAATTAATAAAATATATTTTGCCCATCAAGAAGCTGCGGGTTGCTAATGAATTACTGTTGACAAATTATTGGCGGAACAGTTATAATCTGATTTAGTTTTGAATCCTCAAATGGTTTGACCTTTCATTTGTCCTGGTTGGTTTTATTTATTTAAACCATGTGTATACCAATTAGAACAAATCCATATTGTTCTTTTAGTTCATAACCTTCGTAATATCCTGGTACTTACTTAACTGTAAACATTGCCCTCCCATTACCCCAGCATGTGCCATGTTGCCTCCATGCATCCCCTTGTCCTCTTGCAGTTTTAATGCAGCACAGATGAGGCAATTATCGCCGCCCCCCTCCTCCTCTCCTGACATCATACAAGATATTAACTTATGCGACCGGACGGGCCTGTCTTGACACATTTGTAGCCCGGGCCACCACCAGCCCCTCGCCCGCCCACCGCTGATGATTTGTACTAATTTGTGCTGCAGGCAAGATATTAGGGCGCTGAATTGTATATAAATTGTTAATATGCTCAGATGTATTACCAGGACATTACCACTTCGGCGTTAACCTGTGACAGCCTGTGCATGTCTGTGTGTGTGAGGCTGGGTTGCTTTGGGGCCCGGCTAATTGTTATCGGCTGAGTGGAGGTGACTTTTCTCCTGCCCCGGGGGATTGGCAAAGGTGACACAGAGGTGCACGATAAAAGCAATGAAGGAAAAGTATTGTGACATCAATATAATGTTTTAAGTACAAGACAACATGATCAAGGAAAAAAAATGAAACAAACAATCTTACCTAAATATAAAGTCTTACAGTTAAAGTTTCATGTCACAGTCGGCATTTTTAAAACACTTCCAGGAGCATTAACACATGAGAAAGTTCTGAAATATGCGCTGCTTTACAAATACAAGAATTTACTGTAGTCGACTAAAGAAATTCTTGGTCAACTTAAGACATGTCTTGTCGATTGATTGGTCGACTAAAGGAACCAAAGCGTGAAACAGGAAAAAGCTTAGGAAACAACATTGTAGTTCATGCAAAAGCAACAATATATACAGAAAAGTAAAGGAAACTGCATTTAAATTGTCAGATTAAACTCATGATTCACTCCCAAAACTTCAGTTAACTCACTTCATATCTCCTCCTTTCTGCTGTGGTCTTTAAATTCTTATAATTCCAAAACAATTTAGAGTCAACTGGAACACCATTGACCAATTTATCGACTAAACATGTAAAGGCCGACAGTCCAAGAATCTCACGTATTTAAAAATACGATTGCGAGAGCTACAGAAAACTCAATAACAGTATCAAAAGAATGCAGCCTTTGCAATTTGCTAATTTTGACCTTTCAGATTTTCAATTGCGATTAACCTTGCAACACTAGGAGACAGTGATGCTTAACAAATGCATCACTGTTGCCCTATCAAGGTTGAAGAAAGATTCAATAATTGGGAAAAATAACAAGTGTTTTCCAAAAAGATTCCTTAAAGCCATTTGAAAGAGAGTGAATAATATTGTTTATCTAACTGTCTTGTTACTCGGCACTTCTAGGTATTGCAGTGTCTCTTGTCTCTCATCTGTATTTGTGCTTTCCTCTCTCTGTGAAGTCACAAACACATCTGCATCTCTCTGCCTCCTGTAGCGGGCTATTGTTGTGAGGCAGCTCAGAGCCATGCCAGCGGTTCTTCTTTATTTTCTCACTATTTTGCCGGTATCTTTTCCTTGCCCCTGCTGCTATGCCTCTAATTCCCCCCTTCCTCTTCATCTTACAATGCATAGACAACGTAACACATTCCACCTCCCGCCTCCTCTTTCTTTCTACACTGATCCCTTCGCCAGTCAGAGCAGGAGATAGATGTGCGTTGCGTCGGCCATGTTGATGGGGAATTCATTCTACCTGTATCCTCAGCATGACAGAGGAATAAAGGCAGACACTAACAGAAACTCAGCTCTTTTCCAATGCCCTATGTATCGGGAATGTGTATGTGTTTGATGCCAGTGCATGCGAGTGAGTTATAGTGGGTGTTATGGTTGTTTATGTCACTTTGTTGTAAAGGTGTCACCTCACGGATCTAGATCGATGGCCCGCTATCAGTCTGTGTAGTGTCTCTGAAGGACCGGACACTTCCATTATGTTACAAGACAACAATGCTGTCACTCTCACACAATGTGACCTCAGCCTATAGCATCAGATCCAGCTATACCTTAGTAATAATAAACAAATTATATCTGTATGCAATTTGTAAATTCCATTTCAAGGATTTCCCGTCAGATTACAAAACATTACCAGCTACAAGTTGCTTATTGCTTAAGTTGCTTACAAGTTGACTGACTATTAGTACAGTATTTGTGCATAAGGAACGACTAGAGGTCCCACTGAAAAGATTCAACAAGAAAAAACAGAGTAACAAGTCAATAAACAGTACCATATTGCCTGGCTTTTAGATTTTTAAAGTTTCCCCTTTTAATTATTAAAGTTGCATGCTGAACTTGAAGTGCGTGTGACAGGTCTGAATACACATTTCAATAAAATGTAGTGAACATTTGATTACATTTAAGCTTTTACTATATAGTTTGCCAATTTTTCCCAGTGTGTCATTTTTGAAGACGTTTATAATGTTGCTTCCTGATTAGACAAGAGCAGAAACCACACAGTAAACAAGGGCCAAAATCCATAAATAAATTACTCTATAGTTATGTTTTTCTGATAACATATTTAGTTTGATGATTGTTTAAACTGTCAGAAAAAAAATAGTCACTGCATTTTTGATGGTATGCTGCTCATTGATGATACAGATAGAAGAATGATATTGTTTTCAAACTCTATTTTCTGTCATTTTCAGCTATTATTTTCAATTTTTATCACAAACTGAGACTTGACTAACGTAAAACTATGATAAGTATCTACAAGTTCTATCCCACCAAACGAAGACATAATTAGAAAAACATGAAAACCATTTACTTGCACTTTAATGAGCTACTCCTCGTGTTGACTAAATGCAGTGTCTTGTCAGAGGCAGCGTAATGGCACGACATGATGTGGAACGCTCTGTTTATGTCGGCCATGTTTGCGGCCCATTACCTTGCAGCGTGTGACATGATGAGGCCCATGATTGGTGCATTAGGTCCATCTCACTTTAAAGCCTTGTCTTCCGTTGTGTCAGCACTTTTCTCCCTAACTGCATTCATCAGGACAGATCATTACATCCTTCCTCTCCTCCTCCTCCTCCTCCTTCTCTCGTCTCATCTATCCCTCACTCACTAAATGAAAGAGGAACCCATGGTGCATCTAAAGAGTAGCTGCCAGCAGAGCCAGGGGTGCTGAGATGAGAAGAAAGAAGTTTGAACAGACACAGCAGACTCCAAATGGTGTGAAAGAAGAGGAGAGATTGCGTTGATTAGTCTGTGTTGTGGCTGTAGGTAGCGGACGTCATACTTGGCCGATTAGAACACGGCAGGATGGAGGCTGTCTGATGCAACTGTCCAAACCACATGAACATAATGAGAGATAGAAAAATGTGGGATGGTCTCCATCAGTCTGCTGTGAATTTTGTTTGTTTTTTTATGACATTTGGAGACACTTTTTAATCAGGTTTTCTGACTCTGGATGATTCATGACTTCCATTTTGGTGTCACTGCTTATTTGACACTCCCCCAAAATATTCTGCTTCTGTCAGCCAAAATTACAAACTCACACAAGCTGAAGTGGATTTTCCTTCCTCCATCATAACCCTTTTGGCAATCACAGGGCAACATTTGAAAACATTTTCCTTTTTGCTGAAGAAAGTCAAAGTTGTTGAGCTACGAATATGCTGTAGTAGCTTGAGGCAACTTGTGTAATTCAATTCACTCTCACCAGGGGAGATATTAAAGAACTCTGTAACATAGTGTAAAAGAAAAACATCAAATACATACGGTTTATTTCATGGAAAATATAGGGTTTGAATAACTGCAGCAGCAGGAGGTGCTTCGCTTTTCAAACAGTGCCGTGAAGTGTTTGTCACAAAAATAAATGCATTTGTGTCCCTGGCCATCTCTTATTTACATATAAAATAGTATATAGGTGTTGAGCTTATTGTTTGAGCCAGTTGGTGCTTAAATTTCTTGCTTAGATTTAAAGTTCTCTGAATAGTTTGACTTTTAAACTTATGGTACCAATAGTGTAAGTAAATTACGTAATGTGTTTATGTAAAACGCAATCCTGATTTTATAGTTCTGCGCGTAGCGAAGTGTAAAATATTCAGTGAGATGCATCAAATGGTCATATTTATGTTTAAAAACCTTTGCTTTGTAAAATTAACACATAGAAATTTCCCCCATAAGTTTAATAGTTTGATAACAAAAGCGTTATGACAGGAGTGCTGAAATGTTAAGTTCGACTTTTAGCTATTCATATTCATATTATATTTGGAAAGTTCATTCTGTCTTCTGGTAATTATTAACTTGTGGCTTTCTTCTAATAAGACAGTTGTAAATAGCTATAAGCTCATTTACCTGACACGTTTCGGCGGGAGGACTTCCACATTCGTCAGAGGTGACGTCTGATGGATGTGACATGTTTCTTATCAGATGTTGTGTCCAGGTGTGGTCAGCTTCACAAATCTATCAAACTGACCACGCCTGCCCCCCCTGTCTCTGGAGAAGTGAGGCCCATGTGTGGACCAAAGTAAAAGCTCTGTTGATGGTCCGTGTGCCTTCCTGAGCCTGACCTATGGCTTATAAAAAGTGACTCACAAAAACAGAGTGAGACCATGTGTATTAGTGAGTAAATCACCAATGCTTTGTCATCGAGCACTTTATTTGTTTAGAAAAGCATAGTATGGGATCAAAAGATTATTTACTGATCATTCCTTCTGAAACTGAGCAAGTGAACCTTCCTGGCAATTTCCTGGCTCCAACTGTCTACAACACAAAAGCAAAAAGTGACATTCGGATACCCTCTTTCACAGATGAAGGACACACACAAAGACTAAAGAAGAGTCTCGCTGTTTTGGGGACATGGTTCTCTTTCATTAAAAAGAGCTTGATTAATAAGAACCAAAATAACTATAAAAGAGTGAGTGAGGGATTGAGTGATTTGTGCCTTAATGCAGCCCACAGAGTATTTACAGTGGTGTTCTGCACGGATTAGTTTTGTGAGCGGATTAGTGAAGCTGCATTACTGCTGTTTTATTTAACACACAACAGCAAAAGACTAAAAATAAAAGCTTCTTAACTACATTTAGGGAAAGCAAAGGAACACGGACCAGATATTTTGTAAACATGCTGTTAGAGTCCTCTTCAAAAACACCACTTTGTACTGACTTAATGTTGTAATCTGGTGAAAGTTGCCCAAGGACATATGTTTGGCATAAAAACGCTGTCATATTAGTTAAGACGATGATGATGTGGCTGAATGTGGCATATGCACATAGTAGTGGGATCAACAGAGAGCGCAGGATTAATGCCGAAATACTTAGGAGAGAGAGAGAACAAGAGAGAATGAGATATTTGCAGAGGCAGCACATGGGCAGCTCCTCTCTCTCTCCTGCATCAGCATTGATCACAGAACATCAGTAAAGTAAAGAGCAGCGCATCCATCAGTTCAAGGGCTGCCGTACCAATGCTAAAATCGCTCCACATGAACAAGACTCCCCTAAACTATGTTCGGTTTGTGCTGGGCTCACTCAAATCAAACTGCCGGTGTAAATATAACCAACAAGACAGATTTCTAACCAATCACAAAATGCCATCTTTGCCACTCAACCAGTCAACTTTTTCCTCTCCCAACCTTAACCTCCAACGCTTCCGCTTCACCACAGTGAACCAAACACCACAGTCTTTGTATTTTTTTATGATCCACTTTCTCAATGGTATTTACTTGAATAGATCAGCTCCAGGTTTGCTCTAGTGAAATTTAAGATTTTAAGCCACTTATGTAAAATTGTTTGTGTGAGTAGTTTTGTTTTTTGGTTTTTTTGTAGCTAAAAACCTTACTTGGAACCATTAAAATAGTATTATGGGAGATTTTATGTGGATTTTAATACAAAATTTCTACTGCACAGTAGTAAAGATTACAACACTTATGCGAGTAAATTTAATCATAAAACATTCTGACAAAAATGTAACATTACTACAACAAATACAACAAGCAAGGAAATTTAAGACTATTATTACTGAAGTTTAATACTTTTTTTTAGAATTTAATGCTTGGAGGGCTTAAATTCTATAAAATTCAATACCTTTTATTGTGTTTAAGACACTGCGGCTAACCAATTAAACTTTACTTAAATGAATTAACAGCAAACTTTGTGACTCTTTATGTCTCTTTAGGGTGAAATGATTCAATGTGATTCAACATTTTCAAATCACAAATACAAGCAGAATTGTTGCTCTACAATAACCGAGGAACCTCTTCTGCTGAATTGTTTGAAAGGTAAAAGTATGGACATGTACGCTTCCGTTTTACCTGCCCACTCATGTTAAGCCTCCATAAAGCATTTATTATTCACAGAGATCAGTGCATGACAGCTCTATGGGGAAATCGATTGGAAAAGGGCTTTCTACTTTCAGGCACCCTTCATATCAAGCACTAGTGTATAGGATGGTGCCCTTTACTATCCATACAAACCACCAGATTGGCTCATACAAGGAGTGGCAAAATCAATGACACACAGTAATGCTGGGTAAATTCCACATATCTGGTTTGGTCTTTGCATTTGCTTTACCCGTGTTAGCAATATTAGCACCTAAATCATTGATGTAGGTGAAATTCATGTCCAATTATCACAAAGCCATTTCAACTGAGCAACTTTTTGAGCGATGTTCAATGAGCCATTCCAAACATCTGGTCATTTTTAAATCCCTTTGAGAGCTCAGAATCTGTGTATTATATAAAAACAGAGGAAAGTGGGGCAAAAATACCCCGTTGGTACCAGGCTAACAACTTTGATGTGCTCAGAGCAGTAAATAATAAATGGTATTGTATACAGTAACATTCAGGAAAACTGCTATTAATAAGCAGAGTGATATTCAGGTGCTTTCTTCATTGTGTCAGATATTTGCAGGTTATGGCCAGGCATTGTTTTTTTAAAGAAGACATACAGTATTATCTTTTTTTTGGGGTATTGCAGATAATAATTATTTTTTTATTACATTTTGTTTAATGTACACTGCACTATTAATACAATGGCTTAATAATCGGTACATTGACTTCCTGTCCTGCAGAACTGAGAGCCCCAGCCTCTTCATGTTCATTGTACATTTCACTGTAGCAGCAAACTTACATGTTTTTATTGTTGCGAAATGGCTGTGGAACATTTTTGATCTTGACTTGTCTGATTGTCTGATAAAAAAAAGTAAGTACAGAGAAGTGGGCAGCCTTGAATAGAAGAATCAATCAAAATGCAACTTTGAGCAGACTAATGTTGAGAACACCAGGTTAAAAAGGTCATGGAAACAATTTTACATAATATGTCACCTAAAGGAATATGTTTTACAAATTAAGTCAGATAAGACAAGACAAGATATGATAGGATAAGACAAGATAGTCTTTATTTATTAACATTTGGTCCTGTGACTAATTTGTTGTAAAGTTATGCTTATGTAACCTGTAGAGTATCATCCATCATGTTATAATATAGTAGTAATATACAAGTAGACATTCATAAAATATTTCTCTTGGATTTGAACTCACAGCTCTGTGGCAATATGAAAAATGTGATTCTTCTTGGATTTTTGTACTACTATGATCAATGTTTATTAAAGGAAAAAATATTCAGCATTTTTCATTACTTTAAACATGCTATTAAGTACCTTAAATTTACCATCTTATGTTTTGAAACAAAAACAAAAGTTTCTTATTCATCTAATTACTTTTTTGTATAAACCACTATGAAATTACACATACAGCCAGCAGATGGCACCAGCACAATATACAATCTAGTGAAGTTAGCTCTGAAAAGACGTTATGATGCAGATTTGCTGCAGCAGTTTTTGTGTTTAGACGGCAGAATTGTTCAGAACGAGCTTAGCGATGATTTAAGGTCAAACTGCAGAAGATTCTCGGATAAATGACGTACATGATCTGAAAGCACGTCCCGAATAGAGGGAGTTCGCAGGAAGTGTGCTTGGCGCTCGGAGGGAGGAGGATTTTTTAATGAACAATCCTCAAAACAGCGTGAATGCAATTGAATGCAACTTCAGGTATGTTTTTGATGACAGAATATTGTTAGAACATAGTTAAAAGCTCCAAAAAGTCGCTGCAGAAGAATATGTGTCCTTTAAACCAATGATTCACAATGTAGAGATACCTGCACAAGTGCATATCCAGCTCCATGTGGTCAGCTCCACTATAACAGAATGATGCATACACATTCCACCGTGTGCCGAACTTGAAAGGACTATTCCCATCACAGTGGGACTTTCATGTAAAATAAAGCCAGAGGAACCACTGACACAGGATTGTAAATTCAAATTCATGCATTCACAGCACACTGTTTCAATGCATACTAAAACTGAGGACACTGTGCAAAAACACAGGTTAAAAAAAAAAAAGTTGCACCACCCACCAGACAGGAAAATACCCCTTGAGGACAAACTAAAAATTGAATCATAAAGTATAAAGAAGCAAGGTTGAGCTCAGAAGTGGAAGAAAAGAGGGACGGTACGGAGGTGGAGAGAGGCCACAAGAAATGAAAGAATGTATTAAATAAAAGTTCTCTCTTCTCTCTCCTGCCTGTGCTGAAATTCATGCTGCGCCTCTTGATTGAAATTTCTTGCTTTAATAGCTGTGAAATAAAGTCAAAGTTGGAATAGAAGGGAACAGACACAATATGGAAGAGTGCAGAAGAAGTGAGGGGTTCTTTGATTAATCCAATAATGCCAAGTGAATGACTTTTAATACATAAGCGCAAGTCTAATTAGGCATTTTAATACATTAACCGTATCCTCTCAATCTCTTGTGCCAAATCGCTAATCCAGTGCACAGTTCTATCAGCCCGGTTGTACTCAGTGGCTTAACCAATCTCACCGTGTCAATAGAGGCTTTGGTTTTGCTGAAGAAATCCCGCAGATGTACAAAGCAGGGTGTGTGTGGAGCTGGCTGGTGGTAACAGGTAACGATTACCACTAATGAACACAATGAGATGGCCCCAATGTGGTAATCTAACTGAGCAGCCAGAGGAAACTCTCCATTTACACCAATTAGCACACAGACACACAGAGACTGAGGCAGTGGGCTGACAGGCTCACTGCCTGGACTGCGCTCTGTTGTGATCTTTAAAACAGCATATACCATTTCACAGACTGAATCCTCGCTTCATTCTTTGTAGATGGGTCTCAGCAGTTTCAAATCACGGAAATTATTCATGGGTTGGTAATTAGTTAATACATTATTAGTTATTTCGCAGTTAAAGTCAGGGTACTTGATTTTCACCAAGGAGGACATTGGTATTTAGAACTAGTTCCTATAGCTCTCACACACTCTGGAACTTTTTTGGGACACAAGCATAGATTTCTGACAGCTTTTTCAACTATGACTTGGAAAATAAAAAGGTTCTATTAAGAGCATGACAGATTTTAAAAAATTAAATATTTATCATAGTTTTACATCCATCAAGTTGCACTTTGTCTAAAATAAAATGACAGGAAGTAGAGCTGAATCAATAACATTCATCCAATTTACATACAATGGACACGTTTTTGACAGTTTAAACATTAAGGTGCTGTCATGTAAAATTATTTGCTAAATAATATCTGGTGTGTAGTAGATTTTTGGTCCTTGTTTACAGTATGGTTGCTAGGTAACAGTTGTTACCTCCACCTATGTCACGTCTGCTGCTCATGTCCAACCAGGAAGTACAATCATAAACTTAACCAAAATTGTCAAACTAGGGAAAAATAGGCAACATTTTTACAAAAATAAATAAATAAATAAATATAATCCCTACGTTCTAGTGAAATGTGTGTAACCTGTTGGACTACAGCTGCAGGCACAGTGTTCTCTGTTATTAGTTAGTAGCTCACCTGTTTAAACGTTTGGGTTCGGCAAATGGTCGAGGCCGGGAAGCAAACCAATGATGCAGAAGTGTTAACAACCACATGCCTTAAATCACACAGTATACACTGAGCACTCGTTCAATGAATTTATGATTTTTCATCTTGTATGGCTGTCTGCTTATCCATCACATCCTAATTGTACCTTCCAGGCTTCCTCCCTAACTATTTATTTAATTGAAGCACTTCTTGGATAATGAGAAGGTTATTAGATGTAGATGCTTGGTGATCGAGCAGGACGTGTCTCATTTAAACCCCTTGGCCTCTAGCTGTGGAAGGTGGGAGTGACTTGAACATGGCTACATTTATGCACAGCAGATGGCGGCTGGTTAGTACCCCAGTCACAGCCACGCCGACCGCTATTGTTTATCTGTCGACCCGGTTCCTTAAGCCGTGGTCATGAATCATACTGCCTGCTAGCAGAGCACATCTCGCTGTCTGGCATCACCTTTTTACTTTCATAGATATTCATTTTCTGCACTCGCCTCAAAATAACAGACACAAACACTTCCCTACGGTTGCAAAGCCATTTTTTACTGCTTTTCTCAATATTTCCACAGATGGACATGCATTAAAATATATATATCCCAAGTACGCCAGCTGAATACACAATTGAGTTTTCTTATCACATATGTCCTTTACTATAAAAAGGCTAAGGTGCCGATAGTCAGTTATCAAACACCAGCTCCTAGCACCTTAATAAAGCAATGCATCATGGGTAAAACAACATGCAAGTTACCAAGGACACGCTGATTGGTCAAGGTTATTTCATGCAAATGTGATTCCTAGGAATTTGTCAACAACATCTATTGGAGTGTGGTGGGAAAAAAGCCCGTGGCTGTCTACCGTAATGATGAACAAATGAACACATTAGCATTAGCAGATAGCATGGTCGCTGAGATGCAAAGTCGGACAGACCACTGGAGCGCAGGAGCATTTGAAAACCTCTTTAAATCATGTTTCAAAGCATGTCCTTCTTATTGTCTCACTATCTTCCATGTGATTTATTTCCATTTAACAGCACTCTTCCTCGTTATAAAAAGAGAGCAAATCTGTGCAGCAGTGACAGATGAAGTCAAGTGACAAATGTGAATTAAATTTAATGAACTAAACCCACATCATAAGAGGCCATTCTCAACCTCCTTTGGGCACTATAACTTCCACACCGTATGAGAAGGGACTGTTTGGTATGGTCTGCATTACACAGTTTGATGCAGTGTTAGAAGTAGGGAGTACCTCATAACAGCACATCATGTGTTCAAATCCATAGAAAAACCAATGCACAACTCTAAGACTCACTGCTCTGTTTTGATGTGTTTAGTCCTTACTTGTGTGTTCCTCCCACAATCCTCTCCTATTTCTCCCTTGACCTCACCTTTGTGTTGAACTTCATAAAAAGGAAACGCTCGAAAGCCACTTTTCTTATTATCGACCTGAATTTTTCACAGGCCATATGTGCGCATGTTGTAGTTTTAGCACGGGCAGTCCCTAAAGAGGCCAGACAGCCTGTCTCCACACATCACATTAGAGTGGCTCTTTAAGTGAACATGTATGTAGGTGTGGGCAGTGTCTGTGTGATTCTCCCACGCACGCCTGTCCTGTTGTCTGGCTCAATGAATGTCTTCTATTGCATTGAGCAAATGTATCTTGAAGGCCTTGTACACATACTAGCACATCTTTTGTGATTTTCAGGGTTCAGACTGAAGAAAAATTACAATTAACAACTTTTAAAAATTAACAACAATATATACATATATATATATATATATATATATATATATATATATATATATATATATATATATATATATATATATATATATATATATAATGTATGAAAAGTCCTCAAAATGGTGCCTAAAACAGGAAGATGAAACACATAATTATCTGTTAAACGATGGTATTGGCAACCAATAAAACTAAAATATAACCCAGATTTTTAACAGGACCTAAAACAGGCAGAGGTCCACTAGGTCCACTAGGTCCACAACTAGGGTCACAATATGAACATTTTAGACTTAACTTGGATACTAAGGAAAAGGTGAGATTCTCAATATTTATTTCTATACCAGAATGGCAATAACAAACCACACAATATTTACAATATAATGTAATTACAATCTTCAATATTTCAATGTGGTCTTATACTAGTTCAAATATAGATCAGTATAATTCAAAAACATTCAGAAAAGGTTTACATTTGTCCTATTTATGTGATAATAGTCAGTATTGATACTTATGAGTATCTAGCTTTGGTACAAGTTTTATTATCAGTTAACAACTGGGTGTATTATTATTATTATTATTATTATTATTAGGACAAAACCTATCCTAACCTCCCAGAAACCAGAGCTAAACACAAACACAAAGCTAAGTAAGGAACCTATATCACAAACTAAAAGTGCTAAAAGATATTTCTGAGAAAATACAGGCTGTTGTGAACTGAATTGCGCCTCATCATGTTAGCCTCCTTGCCTTTGTCCTTGCGTCACTGACTGTTCCCCTTCAGTGGCAGGTTGCCTTTCAAAGCAGGTTAACTTCTGTGTAGCCTCTAATCAGTGACGATGTATGGAGATTGCGTCCTATAGACTGAGAATCAATGACTTGACAGTGGGTGGTGAAGTGATCAGCATAATCGCTCGTTCCACTTTACTTCAAAATCCTAAGGCAAGCTGTTTCTCCAAGTCTATTGGCAAAACCACTGAGACATTTAACTGGGCCTTGCCGTTCTCTACAATAAGACATCTTCTCAAAAACAGTACCTCTATGTTCTGGACAAAAAGGCTGTAATTTCTGCACAGCTCGGCCGTGACGGGTATAATAAAGCATCTGAATGAAAGAAAAAGACAGCAGGACGGATGATGTTACAGTAAGAAATCCACAGAAGGCAAGAGAGACATTTTTTTTTCTGTCTTGGCCTTCCACCTTTCTGACAGATAAGGATCAGGGCCGTATTTGTGGAGGCGGAAGGATGATAGGACGATATATGGCCCTTTGTGCACTCAGGAGCTGCTACAAGCTGCATATCCAGAGTAAAAATCACAAAACATAGACTTCTAATCGACATCTAAAGTGTGTGCCACATTAATAACTTGGAGCCTGAGTCAACATTCCCTCCCTAACTGTTGAACAATGATAGCCATGTTGCTAGGAGACACTCCCATTGTGCACTGCAATGGATAAAGTTTTATTGTGTTCAAATTGTTTCATGAAAAAACACTAATATATGGACTGGATTATGCTGGTGCCAAGTTAAAGGTACACTATGTAACACTATGTGGAGGGGTTGACACCTGCTTCTCTCATTAACATAATTTTTGATTTGCCTGGAATGTTCCACAGTATAATATAAACTTTTTTTTTTTTTCAATTAAGCACTTTTTGAATTGCCAAAAAATACTTCATTTGCTGGAGTCTCCTGCTTAATTACTAACATGTATGTGATTTTGCGGAACATTCCAGGTAAAGCAATAACAAGCCATGGAGAAAAGAAAGAGTCAGAGCCATAGACATTCATGGACACCAAATTCTCCAACTCTGCCCGTTGCTAAGACTCAATATCTGTGCTAGCTGATGCTCTGAGATGTACGTCAAATCGAGCTCTCCTTCACAAAGAAATGAATGGTCGATCCCCATATATATATCCCCATATAAGTATATAATTATTTAATGATTTTTATGTAATTTATCTATCTATGTAAGATGCAAAGGAGGATATTCAGTGGCCACAGGATTCTTAGCAGAAGCACACAAGATCAGACATCTTAAATTAAAGTCAGTGAGCCTTTTGCTCAAATGACAGTTTTACGCGTGGTTTGAACACTCAACAATGACAATGCTTTGACCTTCCCTAAATGTGGTTGATGGGTTGTTGCCAGTTGACAGCCACTTGATGGTTCATAACTTGCCTTTTTGGTGGGTTAATGCTAACAGCTGTATGAAAAACTACTGTAATTGGCTCCGGAGTCAATTCTTACCAGACTCGCCAAGTTGCTAAATGATCGATAGCATGAGCATCAAATGCTGCGTCAACTAATTGATACATCTTTGATCGGAGTCTCCACCTATAAACTTACATGCTGCTCCTTTAAATGGAGGGGTTTGCAGTGGATTTGTTTCATCTTCAACCTCTCAACTATAGAAATTTGCCTGTGTTGAGGCTCTAGTGGGAAGACTCTTACCAAACTCCATGCATCTATACTTTCCTTATCATTCCTCTACTCTAATTTCTCATTAGATACAAGAGAAATGTCATCTGTTTCCATTGCATTTTCTATCTAATAATCCAATTTACGAATGAGGCAAAAAGAAAGTGGTTGTAACAACAACAAGTCCATTTTTGATGTGGCTCTTGTGATGTAGAGGCAGATGAAAGCATGATCCCACCTGTCAGATCAAACAACTACGATTTTAATGAGAACAAACTTAACCTTCAGGAATGACTACTTTGCTCCCACATTCGCATTAGCCTTCATGACTTGGTACAAATTGCCCTGTGTTACATGTGAAGCGGATGCCTTGCACTGACCTTTGATACGATAATCAGCAATTACCTGATTAGCAGAGTCTGTTTTCCCTCAAACAAGTACAACTGGATAATGCTGTTACTCCCTGATTACAACCCGTTTTGCAATCAATCAGCCACTAACAAGGCCCGCATGAGCACTCATATGAAACTACACACTCCCAGGAGAGAATCCAAGTGCAACTATAGGAAAGATGCAACCAAACGCCTCATCTTGTTTTGCTTTGTGCCACTTCAGCATTTTAACAGATTCACGACAATACAAGAACATCACCTTCGGCTTCATCCTTTTCTGACATCCTTTGACCATTTGTCCATTTATACAACATAAAAAAAACATTGCCTTGTCAAGAAATCCTCCTTCTCTGATGTCGGAAAATAGTGCTAGCCGTGGCAGATACACAGACACGTACACACTTAGCAGCAAGGACATCCAAATGAACCTGCAGCAACAACCTTGTACTTTTAAAGACCTAATAATAACACAAGGTTTTTCAATTTCCGCCTGAACAATCAAATGGCTTGTACAATATCACTTTGAAATATTGCATTTGTTCCAAGAGTTCAAGACGAACGACACAGACTCGTCAGTCATCAACTCCCTGTCACCCAGCAGTGATGGGGAAAAAAAGAGAGAAAAAATGTGCACGGCAGATGTTGGGTAGCAAAGCACTACCCCATGTGATACATAAAAAGAAAAGAAATATTAAAAAATCTTTTGCAAACTGATGTTAGCAAAACAACGACAAACAAAGGCATCTGGTTCATGGGAAGGGCAGCTGGTGCATGCTAGTATATCATGGCATAAAGAGCCAAAGGGGCAACTTAGCATTTTCAATCTATCAAAACCGTCAGAACAAAGTAAATTCCTCTAACATCACTACTCACATGTATCCTTGGGTCGTTTTTGTCAGCGCCAATCACGTCGTGTTTTTGTCAGTTCTGTTTTCACGGTTAGTCACGAGCTGGCTTTGATATTTTACCAGTGCAGAAGTGATGGATGTTTGCATAGTCATATATTTAAAATTATAAAAGTGTTCTTTTACTGTCTATAAAAAAGCATTTTGCCATCATTAACATTTAAACAGACATAAATCTGGATAAAATATGTAAGTGCTATGTTGAATGCATTAAACTTTAATCCTCTGGATATGACAGGCGTTTAAAATGCATTTTATGGGATGTTTTACTAGTACGAGTATTTCGCATTTAAGAAAGTGTTTTGGCAAGATTTATAATAAAATCCATTCTGTTATACATAAATCCATGCTGCTATAAATTGGTACCATTTAGTTTTTAGTTCTAAGTGGGGCTGTCAAAATTATTTGGTTAATCAATAACCATGATTATTCAGGTCACGGTATTATCTTAAGATCTAATAAATAATAATCATGAGAATCGTAAGAGCAAAAATAAGTAATTTAAGTTCAATTCCTGCTCAAAGTAAGTACATAGTTTTTTCATCTCTTGATTTAAGTCACATCAACTTTACTTACTAAAGATTGATTTCATAAAGCTGCTCATAGAGAAACAGTGATTTATTAATGTGAATGTGGATAATTTCACTGTTGTTTTGTCATGGTGCCAATCATCATGAATAAGTGTGAAATTGTGCAATTTCTTCTCACAATGATTTTATATTGTGACATCCCTAGTTCTAAAATAATAATTGACTTATGAAACCAAGTATTGACATATTGTATTGGTAGGAATCAAAGGAAAATAGAATGGCTCTAGCTTTAATTGAAAACAATGGATTATACAGGGCTGTCTAGGACTTAAAACTTAGATTTAAGGTAATTTACATAGGCTAACTGGTCACTGAATACATGATTGCTGCTTTAAAAGATAATTATTGCATGGGTTATAGCGTTAATTGGTTAATATAATCAAGTAATATGATGTCTGAAAGGCATAACGCTAAAGGTCAGTTCAGCTGAAAAACACATTCTGGGCCGTAAAATCTGAGTTGTAAAATTGGCGTGAAGACAGATAATTCCTCACTGCCAGCACAGAGACGCCATTCAACTCGCCATAAAACCCATCTAATGCTTTAATACCTTTTATTGCTCGGTATATTCCAAGCCCTGACACAGCAGCTCGGACCTACACCTTTGCTGCTTAGTGGACTAATCCTGAAGCCTAAATAAATATGTTCATTGTGTTATATTGATAGCCCCATTCTCAAAAACGATCTCCCCTCTCTCATTGTTACTAAAACTCACTAAACTAAAGCCAGCAGGGACAATCCGCCCTCTATTAGCCTTTCTCCCAGAGGTTGGTAATTTTGGGTGTCACGTGCAAGTGATCAATGTGAACCAGAGAGCCAGGATAGCCAACCTCGAGGAAGAAATGAACTGGAAACTACTGCAGAACCGCTGGGCTCAATCTGACTCAGTCCTCTCAGGGGGGATGGATCATGCAACCAAGGACGTCTAATCCACCAGGCTCACCGCTCACTGTCTGAACCCTGTCCTAAAGGCATTTTTGAGGGGGAGTGGCCACACCTTTTTGAAATCCCTTGAACTAAGGAGATATATTTTTCTGTCGGATTACTTGTCCAGCTCTTCCTTTTATTAAAGAACTTTTTTTTTGTGTGTTCTCTTCTCTCGGTGGTCTCCTATTTCATTGTGAGTCCAAACTCGCTGTTCCCCAGGGAGCAGCGGGACCTATTCGCTCCGACATGTGAGCAGAAATGGGCTGTGTGGTTGCCGTGGTGGTAATGTGGGGAAGATAAGCTGTGTGTGCTGTTCTGTGTGTGTGTGTGTTGACTCACCCGTGTGGCTCCGGTGTGCGTGTGTGAGCGACGCCAGGCACAGGGACAACAGCAGGCTCCACAAACCCACTCCACAAATGCACCGCTCCCGCATTCTGCAACGGCACGGAAAATAACACAGTGGATTAGAAGTGACATAAAATTGCATTAGATGTGATTGACTCAAGATGCTGCTGTGGTTTGGGCACTACACTTGACCATAATTTCTTGCTTCATAATGTGAGATGAAGTTAGACAGCCATTCAAGAAGATGTGCATCTCAAGTGGCTTTTGGTTAAAACCTTTGTCCACACGGTCTATTACACAACCTGTCACAAAGTCATCATTTATTCCCTTCTTACTTGATGGGGACTACTTTAAGCTCGGCTTTGTCTATTTTCCATATTTTCTCTCTTACCTGCAATAGTGTGAATATTTTTTATTTTGAAATGTGTAATGGGATGGGTTATATTGATAAAAATGTATATACAATATTTTACCAAAGCATCCGGTTGTGCTAAGATGCATTGGCAAATGTCATGTTCAAGTTCAAGTATTGCACCAAATGCGAATGGAACAGAAAATGATTTACAAAAGTGCAGAAACACCACTTTATACCCTTGTTTGGAGGACATTTCAGTTCAGTTTATTTTTAATCAGCTCTTTTTGCTGTCCGTTTAAATCCTTTTAAATATAGACATGTATACTCGATATTCTAATTTTGTTGTACTATTAAAATATTAATACATTTTCTCCCACCCCTGGTAAGTAAGTGATCATCGTTTTAAAGAGTTCAGCAAGCACCATGCAGTATTTAGCCAGATATAAAAGATAAAATAAAACATTCATTCATCATTCTTCATGTGATTCACAGATAAATCTCCTTGGCTATTCATGGGTTTCACCTTCCTGTTTGTTGGGAACATTTTGAGGGGAGGATAATTCAAAGGATTGAATAGTTCCTTTTGAATTGTTAATCGCTATGACAACTACGCACATTTCTCATCACTCTGAAACCCATGGCGGTTGCATACTCAAAACAAACACAGCCGAGCCTCATTAAGCACTATGACAATTATACACAAGCCAATCTCAAATTCCGGGACTATTGCTTCAGCGCTGAGTAAACCTCTAACACGTGTTAAATCAGTTCTCCATACGTGTGTTTGTGCCATATGAAGACAGCAGTTAGCATCAGCACGAGGAGCATTGGCATTCAGAACACTCAGTAGAACATAAACAATAAACACAACACAAATGCTGTTCCCCACACAGAGGATTGCACTGAGCCCCTACAGCAATATGGCCTGCTACAACAATATGGAGGGAAAAAAACCCACTCTACAGTTGACCTGCCAAGCTCGTTCTTCTTTTGGTTTCATATTTAGAGTAATATGCTATTCTTCTCAGGCAACTATCTTTTTATCTCAATTATTACTGCCATAAGGAGTGAATAGTGAATAAAAACAGTGTGTGGAACTTAAACTTGAGCATGGCCATTATTCATTATTTTTCACTATGAGGATGTAGCCTGCACTCTTAAGGAACTTAAAGGGCGTATGACAGGTTTTTATGATTATCTAATTTTGACTTTATTCAGCGTATTAATACCTGTTGTTAATATATATAATAGTTTTATACCAGTCAGGTCGCTGTTTGTGGAGAAAAGTTGAAAAATATGTTGAAAATTACAGGAAGTAAACAAACTGATGACATCACACTGGGGAGACAAACTTTATACACGATTTACACAAAATAAACTACTTTTTTGACCATTTAAACATTAATTCAACTAAATAAATAAGTTCAAACGTATTTTTATTTGTCAGGTAAAAGAATTGATGACATTAGATGAGTTTTAGCCCAGTTTACAGTGTGGTTGCTATGGTAATTTCCTAGTGTGATGTCATTATTTACAACCAGGAAGTGAAATTAAAACTTATAAAACTGCTAAACCGGGATAACATTTGTAAAGAATTTTAGCAAAACTTTAATATATCTATCTTAACTGCATTTTAGGTAAATGAGTGGTCCAACCTGTCATAGGCCCTTTAAAGTGCGTATGACAGGTTTTCATGATTTTCTAATTTTGACTCTATTTGGTGTATTAATACCAGTTGTGCATATACATTTTAGTTTTGCACCAATCAAGTAGCCATTTGTGGAGAAAAGTTGAAAAATATGTTGAAAATAACAGGAAGTAAAGAGACTGATGACATCACACTGGGGAGACAAAGGTTATGCATGATTTACACTTAAGAAACACATTTTTTGATCCTTTAAACATTGATTCAACAAAATAAAGGCTTTCACATATATTTTTATTTGTAAAATTAAAAAATCTGTAACATTAAATGAGTATTGGCCCCGAGCACAGAATGGTTGCTAGGTAATTTCCTAGTGTGACATCATCATTTACAACCAGGAAGTCAAACTAAAAACGAAAAAATTGCTAAAGCATGATAAAATTTGTAAAGTACTTTAACAACATTTGAAATATATTTATGTTAACTGCATTTTTGTCAAATAAGTAGTGCAAGCTGTCATGGGCACTTTAAGGATGGGTGTATATATTACATTTTAAATTGCTCTGTGAACACATTATAGAAATGTGCTTTCAGGCTTGTTTGTTTGTTTGTTTTTTACTTTAATGGGCAGAAATAACTTACTTAAATAACACACAATCACAACTAAACCCAGTGCCTTGACCTGCAGATTGTGGACACATAAGTGTTTGTCCTCAGGCCATGCCTCATGTGAAACAAATACAGATTAAATGCAAATGAATAGTCAACTAATGTAAAACCCAAATATACGTGGGTTTCAGAGTAATGAAATATTTGTACTGTTGCCATAGCAACTGGCAATTTAAAACTAAATATTACACAATTTGAATGTTGAAAAGTTCTCAAAATGGTGCCTATAAATAGAAAGCTGAAAACCATGAATGCACAATATGGGCCAAAATAGCACAACTAGAGAAACAAACCCTCCATTTGTCCTCCTCAATCTTGTGCATTTAAGAAAATGATCCTGTGATGTGTTTTGTGCTGTACTGTGCTGTAACAACTGACACAAGAATAAAGCCGAAAAAAACAACAACTTAGAGTCAAATCCAGTGCCAGTGACAGGTGACTTTCATGTGAGTCTGTGTGGATTATTCATACGATATTACATGTGCTTGTGAATATGTGAACGTGCTGACGGTGTATCATTGTGCATGGCTATTTTGCCACGAGGAATGGTGTGAGAGCTGAACCCAAAGTGGAGTGTGTTGCTGTGAGCGTGACTCATCCATCTATCCATGGTGGAGCCTGGCATTTTCAGAACTTGGACTAACAGCAGAGCCAAAAAAAGGAGAGCCAAGAACAGACAATAGTATCCCAGTTTTATCTGTCTATTTGACATACTTTTACTTGTGTATGAGTTTATTTAACCTACCTCAGCTAACGTTATAAAATGTAAGTGTCCAATATAGATATATATTTCATCATGGCCACAAAAACATTGTAAGTCATCAGCACACTTTGTGGTTTGGCAAATGTGTACACGGTCATAAATGTGTGCTGTCAGTGAGTGGAAAGAGAATATCAATCTATTCTATCTCTGTTGGTCCCTGCTCATGGCGAGTTTACACATTGTTTACTTACTATAGCACGGAATTGTTATTTTGGTGTTCTCTCATTGACTTCCTGCCTTCATTACTGTGTCCATATGCTCGGATGGTAGTAAATAATTAGGAAACAGAGCGCACAGACAGTGGCTCCTCTGTGTCTCCAGCTCATTTAAACTGGACGTGGTGTTTGTGATGATGCAGTGCCACTTCATTAAGGCCGCCGGTTTGGTCTGCCTGCTGCTGCACGTCCGTGTGGGTGAGATCATTGGAATTAGCATGAGTCGCCAATGAGGACAGGGAGCGAGAAGGTGACAACATCAGCTCTCAAACTCTCTGCTGACAAGAGGAAGTGACGGTCTGTAAAAGATCTGTATAGTATGAGACTGACACATAAAGTAAAATTTTGAATTATTGGAAACAGATTTTTTTTTTTTTTAGCTTTCTTAAATCAAAAAAGGTTGTTGCAGGCTTGCCATGCACTGACGGCGACACTGGTTCAAAGTAGAAAAGGTTTCAAAGGTAGTCATTTGGACATTTTTTTTTTAAATAATTTTTTTTAAAGGTTTTTCTGTCCCAAAGGGTTCATTTGACAGAACAGTTATAGAGAGTTATAGAGAATAATAGACATTCGGCAATTGGTGGAGTGCTGGAATGGAACCACACATGCATGGTTATGTTGATGCTGATTGCACTGATCATCTTATTCAATGTTTGGATTAATTTTGTATTCTGCCTCTACACCCAAGCTCTATGTGACCAAGATAAATTCCCTCTAAGGAACAATAAAATTATAGCTCTGAAGTCTGAAGTAGAATATTTAACCTGCTTTTTGGACTCTCTTGATTCAAAATACCATTTAGAGCTATGTGGGTTGATGAATCAGCCCAAATGTACAAAATATTTCTTATTTACAGCCTTTTTAAATACATTTATTCATCATAAATACCCCTTTTATTCAAGAAGAAAGTTGAGCTGGAAACCCCAATCAAGAGATGACTCAGCTCCACAGACTTACAAAAGGTTTACAAAAAAAAAAGCGAAGAAAAAAAACTCCCTCAGACTGTTCTGGCCAGTGACTAAACGTTGCTCTATTTCACCTTGGGAATAAGAACTCTTTTTCCTCATCCTACACTTTTTCTGATCATTTGCACTGGTTTGAATCACTCTCGGATCACAGAGTTGGATGGTGTAACCCTGGATGATGTAGGTTTGGATAACGGACTTGGAGAGAGGAGAGAGCTGGAGGAAGGCTGGTGGTCTCCGATGAGCAGTGCAGTCTGTTCCATCCCTTTAATTAGTCCCATTGGAATGGCCTCCCCGCTTCACACTGCTGATCAGCTCTGCCGCTATCTCCACTCTGTACTCGCTGTATGTGTATGTGTGTTTGAGCGAGCTCAAGCCGCATAGGCATCTCACGGGCGTATGAGCCATGTTGGAGATCCCACTGGTCCAGCAAAAAGAAAAAATGTAGAGGAAATACATTAATATTCAAGGAGCCTTCCTCTCCCAGAGATCCTATCCTCTGAGTGGAAAATGAGAAGGCTTTACGTTTTACATCACTCATTGAAGCAATTAGCTACAAAAGATTTTGCCTTGTCTGTGTGGACGGAAATGTATTTTATGTTTTGCATGAGGAATTCATCATGTTGAGGGATTTGATCATTTTAAGGGTGCGTAATAAATCAATATGCCTTTCTTTTTATGTTTGTCTCCCTTTTCTGTGGAAGTTTAATGTGAACAAGAACATGCATCGATCACAATCATAGCACATGTAAGCAAGCATTGGTGTTGACAACATAATTAAAGAGTTTTTTTGTATGCTTGCCTCCTTGGAGATGTTATTGCTTTGCCTGGAATGTTCCAAAGTATGGTATTAAACATGTTAATATCCAGCAGGGGACACAACAAGGCCATGTTACAGGTCAGATAAGAGTAGAGGTGACCTCGCTTACTCTAATAAATGCATATTTGTAAAGTTATTTATAAAACAAAAACACCTCCACGGAGACAAGCCGGCGGTGGAGCGGAGAGAAGTTACACAGTGCACCTTTAAGACACACATCTCAAAGATTGTAAGGAGAAACATAATGTGGGGTACATTATTCAGTTTACTGTAATTACTGTATTCATTGGAAACTTGAGAAGTCGTCAACACAGTAGCACATCATACACAGGTAATGTCCAGAACAACCAAACTGTCGCTAAAACTACCTTTGGATCAACTTAGTTACATACTCCAGACCTAACATGGTTTGCATAAATGACCCACGTGTGTAACTAGGATAGCCTAGGATCGGATCAACATTACACAAAACGTTGATCTGATCCTAGGCTGTTCTTCTGACGTGCAGAGTTGTGAAGGTAATTGGGTGTGAAGTACCTTTTTTTTTTTACTTTTCAAAATCTCAGCAAGAGCAAAACCAGAGAATAATATCTGATACAATGAGAGAAGAGAGAGAAAAGAACAGACTAGAAACATGAAAAACAAGAAAAAAGTGGAAAAGTTATCAGAACCTCTTTATCCTGCACTAATTGATGAGTGATTGATACTGACATGATATGAATACTAATACCATTTAATTAGTTCAGTTTATCAAATGTCTGTCTTAGTCTTTCGTTGTCTTTCCTCTTCAGGGAGTGCCAGAAGATCGAGTTTTGTGACAAGTACAAAATGGCTAATAATGTTCTAAATAAATTGGCTTTAAAACTCTTTCTCTTCTTTCTGAAGTTTTGTAAAGTTTTATTAAAATGATTATCTTCCAGACAGCTTTGTTATGATCCATAATATATCTTATTATTGGCATAATTGTGATGAAAGTGAGTCACAGTTTGTTTTTCCCAAATCTTTCTGTAGTACATTTGTGTCGTTTTATCAATTAACAGGCATTACAGAACGTTTGCCATGTGTTTTCATATAAAAAGGAAAGCAAACTTTAAATAACTTAAAACAAAAAAAAACATGTCTATCTTCATGGATTGCAGGTGGCATGCTTGCCACCAGAAATGTTACATAGTGCGGCTTTACCTGTTCATAATTGTCAATATGCAGTATGCAGATAGACAACAATTGCAAGTTGGTTAAAAGTCCAACTGAACCTAAAGTGCATGGTCTAATAAAGCAGGGTTAGTTTTTAGCAACAATTAGGGCCGTGGATGCAGTCTAATTGCTCGCCCAAGAGACGGTGCCTAAGGCACGTGTGCTTCATATCTTCATTAATAAAACACAAACACTTTGGCTTTTATGGATACATAAATGTGCATGTGGCCAGAAGAGCAACAGGCTTCAATTTAAACACCTCCAGTTTAACAATCTGTGTGTGTGTGTGTGTGTGCGTGCGTGCGCGTGCGTGCGTGCGTGCGTATGTGTGTGCGCGCGTGTGTTTGTCTGCTATACTTTTGAAAAATATATCTGTAATTGTGTATTTTGATGTTTTAATGCCTGTTTTATTCTATCTCTATTTTACCGCTGTTCTTGAACTGTCCGTTACAATATTGGAATTTTCCCATTGTGTGACAAATAAAGATTCTCTCATCTTTTCTTATCTGCTGTCTGTCTCTTTTGGAACTCAAAGCCTTTTGTTGCATGAGTTGATGTGATGATACAGTGCAATTCTTCTCCAGGAAGCCTTTCTCCATGTCCATATAAACTGGACTAAATAATGAATTATCTCACAACAAAGCATATCTTGCTGGCTTAATACTAATATAAAAACCAGCCTCTCTTCTGGAAACAAAAGACTGCCCTCACAACAAGAACAACCTATTTGGTTGTTTTCTTAGATCCAAAAAATGACAAATCAAGACAAATGGACATATGCTAAAACAGCGCCTCTGCATGTTATGTCTAATTTACACTCATTATAAGCCAATGGAGATATGAAAACAGAACCAAGCTTGAGTTATGGAGATTTCAGCCTTGCTCCATGTTCAAGTTTCGCTTAGATCCAGAGAAGTACGTCTTTTCTACTGATGACATCCACTCATTCTGGGCACAAACAGCAAAATGTCCACGACAGGAAATTACATCACTGAGTGTGAATAAAATCTGTGTTTTTTATTTTTTTATGTATCTTTTTAAAATATTTTTGCATATTATAGTATACATATTGAGACAGTTTAGATAATACATACAACATAATAGTTGTAAGTGCAACTTAAAGGAAAAATAGTATGTATTTTTCATATTGTTATTAGCCTTTAAACATGCTCTTGAGTGCCTTAAATTTGCCTCATGTTTTAATGAAGTATATGAACATGTTTCTCTGCTGTCTGCCCTGGCAGTTACTAAGAGTATGCAGCCAGTAGATGGCACCTAGCACTTACACAATTTGGTTATGTTAATAACTGCATCACACGCAATGATCACGCTAGCAGTAGCAGTGATTGTGTTTAGAGGCAGAAATGCTCAGAATGAGGCGATGATTTAAGGACTTAAGACAGCAGAAGATTCTTGGGTAAGTGACGTACATGATCTGAAAAACGTCACTCATCAAGGGAGTTCAGCAGGAAGTGCTTTTGATGGTCGGAGGGGAGAGAATGTAATGTCATCGTCAGAGAAGACGTTTTTCTCTGGATCTCTACTTTACACTCATTATAAACCATTGGTTTATAATGAGTGTAAATTAGACATGACCTGCAGGGGCGCTGTTTTACCATACGTCCATACGTCCATACGTCGTTACATTGTTTTTTTCAAGGATGAAGAAAATGACCAAATGGGTCGTTTTGATTTGGAGGACTTGTTGGGCAACACTGGGTATTGTACTTGTTTTACATGATATAGACCCAATTTTCCACATTCCAATATTTACATTTTTATTACAGACTTGACACCCACAATGTACACATCAGCTGTAACTGAGTATCTGCTCTTACATGTGCGTCCACCGCCCTGTGGTCGGACCCACAGGTGTCACAGCTCATCCATCTCACTCCTGTACTGCACCTTTCTACTGCCTGTGTTTTAGTCCTGTCTCTGTCTGTCGCCTGCTGTGCTAACCTGAACAACCGCCAGCTACAATCCTGATGTCACAATAAATCTATGGTCCACACAGCAGCCCCAAACATCCTCGGGTCAGACTCGTGCACAGCACAGGGGCTGTGGAGACGTGCTGACACTGCAGATCTGAGCTAAGAAATGGTATGTTGTGCGAGCTGATCACAGTATAATGCCTAGTTGTGATAGTGATCATTTCCAAAACTATCTACTAAAATTACATGATTATGTTTACTTTAAATGTAGAAAAAGAGGTTTGAAGTAGTGTTGAAAAAGAAGTCAATCGAACTGATTTAATAAGCTGTTTTAGATCAATATTGTGGTTTACAGTGCACAAAATGTAAGACCCATATATATTATGGTTTTATGCTAAATACCTTAAAAAAGTTATTTTTATTTATTTTTTTTCTGAGTTAGCATACAGTAACAGTGGCTCCTGCCTTGACTGTATCAGTTCCTGCTGTAGTTCACCTTTGGGCTAAAGCTACACTCTTGCTTAAGGCCAGCTTAGCTCTGCAGAAATAACATCAAAGTCCCCCTCTTCATATTTATCTATCATGTTTTTGACTATACTTCCATTTCCTGCAAGCTTCCTGGGCATTGGCAGAGAAGCACTTTGAACTAAAATAAACAAATGCAAAGTAGGGATCTCTTCTTCTTGAAGCGTTTGGAATTTAGGGAAAATATATTAAAGTGAAAATGCAAATGGAAGGCAGTTTTGGTCGCAGGCAGGGAGGATAGCGTCAGGCATGAGAGAACACAGGCTTAGAAAAAGGACTAATCCAGGTGAAGAGGCTCCTTCTTTAATTCAATTTCCATTCCTTTTTTCTTGCGTGTTAGGCCTTACGGGTGGGATTATTAAAGCACTCCAAAGAGGCAACTAAAAATCCATCCGAGAGCAAAAGCCGTGTTGACAAATGTAGCAGCGGTGGTATCGCAGACTAATAGTGAGCATTAAGCGTAAAATCATCACGGGAAAGTATGTTGCAGATGAAGCATATTCTACAATAAAAAGCAACTTCTCCAGCCAAGCACATTTTATAAAAGGAGTGCATTGTGGGCAGCGTAGGGGGGGTGAGTGTGGAGGGGTACTATCCGCTCTGACAGAAGAGAAATGTGGGCTTCCTGCTCTCTTAGAGGGCTCTAATTTCATACGTCCATCTTTTAGACAGACAGGTACAGTAAGAGCACTCAGGCTGGTTTTACCTCCGCTCCTCTGTCCTTTTCCTCCCAGTGCATCCTACCCTCTGTGGTCTGTGGCCCGCACACACCGTATATCTGATTACAGAACAGGTGGGCTGCCAATCAAAATCTATACTTTTGTTTGCCCTTTTTTTTTTTCTTTTTGGAATGAAATTCTGGTCTCTTCAAACTGATGTGTCCTAAGACGCCTAACTCATTTTTTCCCTCCTTCATTGTTGGTTGTCAAAGGCAGGGCTGGATATTGCCAAATATCTACGATACAACACTGACCCAGAGACTCCGAGCTTGACATGATACATGTGCTGGTACATGGATATACCTTAAAACCGTAAACAGTTTACTAAAATTATGTTTTGATTATGTAGAATAAGAAACTGCACTGGAATTGCATGTCAACAATGCCCTTCATATCCAACTAAATTGTTCAATGAATATGTCACCTTTTCAGCTCAGTAGACTCAGCCTTAAAACAGCAGTCAGCAGGTTAATAAGCGTGTAAATTAGCCACTGATAATTCATTTATTTATTTAACTGTGAGCTTAAAGTATAGTCCCGATCAAAGACTAGGGAAAAAAGTGACAAATGGTCAAAAGTCACATTTTGCATGGTTGGATCTTAACAAGGTTCCAAGTAGAGCCTACCTGGAACCTTGTTAAGATCCAACCCTGCAAATTACTTTTCTCCATTTTTCAACTGGTCTTTGATCAGGACTGAATGATCACAGATCATTCTTGACTCTTGCAGTGCAATGGCATCTGTCATCGCAAACAACTGTAAACAGCATTTTGGGATTGAAGACTGACTTGGGGTCTGAAAAAGACAGAGAAGTCACAACTCGGTCACATTCTGATTCACCAATTTTACATAGATTTCTTTAGTGATGGTTGGAAACAAGGTCATAATAGGGTGTGCTAGCATGCACCTCTCTAAAATGTGGACTGCAACAACATAATCCACAGGTCATTGTATGGATGACCATTTGGCAGCTTGAAACAGCTTCTGGAGTTCAGGGATGGAGGTGGTCAGTTGGACGTGGCATACTTGAGCTTCTGCTGAGTGCATCCTCCCTACAATGTGTAACTAAGAGCTGTTCCAGAGGGGAGGGTTGGCAGGCTGTGGTGGGCTATTTAGAGTGAATTTCGTTGAGTTTTCGACAAACCGCGGGCCGTAGGAAAGCTCCAAACTGCTCAATCAGCGTGAGAGAAACTACATCAAGACGGGCCTCAGCCATGTGTGTCAGCCAAGCACCGCAAACCCATTTGGACAGAGTTTATGTAGAGACAAGTAATTGAGATGGAGCGAGATGGGGAAGAGATAAGAGAGTGTGTGTTCCTCCTTCCCTGTTGTTTTTGTTCCATTTCAGAGTGAAAGTGTGGGCAGGGGGGAGAGAGCAATCTTTATCAGCAGCACTAAAGAGGCGGGAGCTAACAATTAGCGTCCATGTTGTCCAAAAACTTCTGCTTCAGTTTAATGAATGCTTAAAGAGTGGTCCAGAAGTCCAGCTGAAACTATAAAGACAGACTTAAGGACAGGGGTAACAAAAGAACAAATGTGGTGAATCGAGCACTATAATTCAGTATATTTTGAGGGATTCTCAAAGAGGCTTTAAATAACAGCATATTCATTTCTTTTCATGGTTTGTGATTAGTTACTGTAGCAACAGCTGCTTGTGGCTGACAGAGATGTGGCTGCCAAACTGTGCCTATTTGTGCCAATCTGTGCCAACCACCATTTATTCACACACCAGTCATAGACAAGTTTGTTTAATGTCTCAAACACAGCAACATTATACTGGCCGAGATCGCACTGCCAACCTGACCCCAACATTTATTTTAGAAGTTTTAGATTATTCACATTTCATTGAATTGTGTTCAAATAAACCAGTACAAATGCAGTATTATTACTAAAGGTGAAGTAAAAAGTACAAATTATGTGCAGTCAATGTAACCAAGAACTTGAAAGACACGCTCCCACCTCGACACTTAATATCCTCTACTTCAGACTTAGTTCTCTAGCCTAAATGCATAATGTTGTTAGTAGTATTAGTTAGTATCTCCTGTGGTGGTCCCAGTTGACATGTCATAAACATATAATATGGTGAAGTCGAACGTAGTTTTGCTAAGCCATAATAAACATACGCGCAAAAAACAAGCATTAGCAAAATGTATTCTGTTTCAGCAGCTGCAGAGAGAAGCAGAACTGGTTTGAGCCTTGTGAACGCAAAAGTCTGCATTAAGTTATTTCTAAATTTGGAAATGCATTATTCTGTCAACGCCAGATACTGGAATCACAGAAAAAAAGTATAATGAACATAAAAAAGAAGTGTTAATGGGTATGGAAATGCTCACAACATCTGTCCAGCATTTTTGTTTTGTTTTTTTGCTAGTTTTCAACATGATTTACTTTGGATTTTATTTAGATCAGGAAAAAATATGTGCTGTAGATCAGTAGTTCTTGTGGCTGTATCTATCACTGTGGGATGAAATGGCTTAGCAGAGCATTTGTGCATGCCTGAACTATAGGATAATAGTCTCTGCACAGATTTCGGTTTTTAATTGGGCAGGAAGACACTTTACTGACATAGGCTCACAACTAACAGTAAAAAAAGCATCCCATATTTAACTAATCTACACCAAATAAGGCAGAAGACAAGAGGGAAAATATCAGATATGGCTTAACACAAAACCTAATCTCCTGCTCACTGCTGTTTTCCTTCACAGACCACTGCACATCACTTATGCATGCTGCGTCCATACAGGAGCCATGTTTGCTTGTGTTCACTGGTAGTACGTGCGGATTTCCCAGACAGCAGCAGTGGCACTGAAATAATGGCACATAACTCACCCTAATGATGTAACGGTGAAGCAGCAGGTAAGGTCATAGTCGGGGAGGGTGGGAGAAGGTGAACTGCCTGGCTGCATCTCACACATCTATAGGCAAACACAGGCTCTTTAATGGATCAACAATGAATAAGGAAACATACCCATGGACCCAGAGATGGAAAAGATGCTGAAAACTCAAATCAAAAGAAAGGAAGAACGGCGGTTACTGTAGTCCACAGAGGTCTGAGGATATAGGCCCAATCATACTGAAAAATGGCAACAACAAAAAATCTTCTTTGAAATATGCTTCTTTTTTAGGACTGTGAGTGCAATTAGTTGTTACTTGGGAAATTCTCCTTGGTAAATGAATAGGATTGTCATTCCTACGACAAGTTGACCACTGTCCAGGGAGAACCCCATCTGAAGTCACTGGGAAAGACAGCCGTGGCATCTGAGGGTGCTGATGCCAGAGGCATGCCATGCTGATCCTGACCTGTCGACATGGAACCCCCTTTTCTCCCCTTCTCCCAACCCTTTTCCTATTGTCTCATTGTTGATCTTCAAACATTTTCTAACTGTTTTTGAAAAGAGACATCTGCTGTTGTGATTTTGGCCCTACAAAAAAAGTATTTTTTAAATTCAGTGTTGATTTGCTACCAGTTCTCCAAGGAGTGCTTTGGCATGGTTCTTTTTATAGAAGGCATTTCCATGGGTCTGAGTCCCATGGCAGGGGTCTGATAAAAAAGCAGCTGATGTCATAGAAACATAACAAATCCAAATCGTAGCAGAATTATACTTTTTAATCATAAGACCAATTCCCAAAAAGACGTTCAGTAATTCAAAGTCCATGGCTCTGTGAGATGTGGCTAAAGCTAGATTAAACTCGTTTTAACATGGCTTTATTGGGTTTGGCTGATTTTAAATGCATAATGCCCTGCGCAAACTTTGTTTTGGTCAGCTCGGTTCAATATATAAGTTATTATCACTAGAATACGATGGTTTATCACAAGATCGAGTCAGTGTACGATGAAAATGATTATTTTCTGTTTATAACTGCTTTTTGCCATCTTGTTATCAGCCTCTGCGTTCTCTCTTGTCCAATAATCTCACTCTGCTGTCCTTAGCTAAAGGGAGCCAAAACGAGCTAGATCGCTTTGAAAGCTATACCTTGTAGGTCCACTATGGAGTCCTTAAACAGGCCAGTACAGTTCACTTAATACAGTGGAGACACTTTTGGGCTGTACTGGTCTGTCCCAAAGCGAACCAGTGGAAAATATAGGTGAATGAATAATGTAAGCATCAGAGTTTTCAGTGTGCATGTCCCTCACCAAGACACTTCACCTACATGTATGTAACAAATTGCAGCAGATATTGTGACCCAAGAATACAGCTGGAAAACAGAAAGCTGGAACTCTTTTGCAGCCCACATCTACGTTGGCCCTGTCCCGTGTCCTGCCTGGGCTCATTCCTCTTGGTGATATTGGTGGAGGTCAGCGGACGCCCCGAGGAGGAGGCTGATGAATGGATCCGTGATCACTGGCTGTAATTACAGTGTCAAATGAACTGTTAGCCGTTCGCTGTGTGAGAATGTGTGTGTGCTATTTCCTAATGTGCTAGTCAGCTCCCCACAGATGCAGATGCCATATCAGCATACACAACAACAGATGGGCTCCAGTTACATGCAAATACACACACAAAAAACACAGCCTTATGTATCATTTATCATCGTCCAAAGTAGCAAAAATAAAAGTAGCACGTCCCATTAGAATATTCATAACTGTGCTTGTGTGTGTCAGCTTGATGCCTTTGTCTTCAATACGATTATAGCTTTTACTTATACACACTCGTGGGTTGTGTCAGAAGCACCAGGGTGGCATCTAAACGCTGTAAATTATACTCTGAGATTCAAAGACAGCCAAGGAGAAAACACTTCTTAGATCCAGTAGATCTGGCAGATCTGGCACATGAGAGGAATCAGGAAATGAACACTTTATTTTGTTCAAACTGATCAACAACTTAGCAAAAACTTATATTTATCCTCTAAAAGAAATAAAGAATGGTCAAGTGATTCTTGGTCTTTAAGTTAATGGGGTATTTGTTTATTGTTTCTGCTGCTTTGGTGTTAAATACTGGAATGACAACAGGTAGTGGCTACTGACCCAGGCATAAAGATGGCCAACTAAACCTCCAAAGCTCAGATCAGCAGCTGGTCTGGCAAGAACAACAGGACAGAAGGACAACCACCAGGCCAGTATTCTGGGGATGGGGCAATTTCTTTTTTGTAAGCTTGGATTTCAGGGCACAAATAATAAAGCATACAGAAATGAAAGTGCTCTCTGACCACTCGCTGAATTGCTATGGTCGGCTCATTTGCATTTATTAAGGGCTCGGTTCAGCATGTGACTTTTAAGATGTAATGGAGTGGTTCATTAAAGAACAGGAGGGGCAGAGCAGGAAAGAAGAACAGGGTACAATTCTTAGTTTGGATTTGTGGCTCAATGTAAATAGCATTTACATTGATAAATGCTGCTAGACAGTCCAAGCCTCAGCATAATCTTTACCACTGTAGGATGTGATCAAGAGATTTATTTATATGTTTTGTGTTTAATATTACAAAATACAGTATGTCAATTAAGAAGCTGCAACTGTGCAAAGTTTCGTTCTCAGTGGTACTACTTTTGAGTATTTAATCGATTAATTGTACACCGTAAAATCAATACAATAGTTGCAAAATCAAAAGGAAAGTTTGGAAATAAGCCAAGGAAGAAATGCATATATAATTACTCAAATTTCAAATGAAGCCATTTATTGATCTGGACTAGGGAGGAAACTTTCATGGAGAGATACTATCAAAACTGCAGATAAGGTTTCCTTTAGAAGGAACAGTATATTGTTATTTTAAGGACAGTTTGATGAATGTGTGATTTTTGAGGTTCGGACAAGCTATTAGTCTTGTGTCTTGTGTCTTATGTATTGCTGTTGCCCTTTGACAAAACAACATTCTAACATATGAAGAATTCCTCTTCCTTTTCCTAGATTTATTGTAGGCACACTAGCAGTGACTGATACATTTGTAAGATTTAGATGCAGCACCTAATCTAATCCACAGCCCCACGAAGAGAACGGATAAAAAATGCAAGCCCACCACTGTCACGTGTGTATTTGAGAGAGACAGCTGAGGCGGTGTGCAGCCCTCGTTTGTATTCCAGTGTGGCTTGTTGTTGAGTGCGGTTTCCCACCATTCCTATCGGAGTTGTGATCACAGAAAACTGCTCTCCTCAAATGGAACACATCCTTCGCTCACACTATCAGCTTCTTCATTCTCTCCCTTCAGTGCAGTCTAATTCAATCTTTAACTTATAAACCAGTGCTGCAACATGCGCCGCAGAGAACATGAATGCAATTTAAAACAATATGCAGTGAGTAGGTCTGTCTTATGAATACATAAGACTTTTCTTTCTTTTTTAACTGCTTAGAGACAGCAAGAATGTTCTGCCTGGGGATGGTTAACACAATTGTAACCATCTAGAAAGTAAAAACAAAAAGGTTGTAAATACCAAGAACAAGAGAGATCATGTAATATTCAGTGAGGGGAATAAAAACAGGTCAGGCTATGTAGCTGAATGGGAATTTAAAAGTGTACTAAGGGGGGAAGGTGCAGGTGAGCCTCGTGATATTTGAGATTTTGACACTTTTTTACCTTTGCTTGGGCAGACTGTGAAGGATGATTGTCCTGAAGATGCTGGATCATGTTAGATGTGTTAGCACATTTAGCTGCAACCTTTCGATGACAGGCATTGCAAATGATCACAGTTCTTGAAAAAATGGTTAATCTTGACATCCCTCGTCAAGACAGACCTAACTAAAAGTATTGAAAAAGTATTTTAAGAAATTATTTTAAATAAATGTTATGTTGTGAATGATATCTATGCAGCTTCAAAATATGAACATTTTATCTTGGCATTATCCGGTTCAGTCCACCCTGTTTAACAAGTATAAATGTTATAGAAGATTAGATTAGAAAGACAAGAGATATCTTTTGTCGTAAAAGTTACAATGTAAAAAGGATTGATCCATTTGAATATTTATTATTTCCAAAAATAAGCCAACTCTAAAGCCTGTTATAATTGCAATTTTTGTCAACTGGCCCAATAAGAGATTAAAGCCAAGTTACAACAAACTGACAACAATCTGATCAGTTACTTTGTGCCCACAACCTCCACAATGGCAAACCTTCTCTGTTGTGAGTCTGTAAAAACTTATCTGTGCAAATTAAGTTTCTGGAGTGAGTATCATATGGGACAAAACACATGCTTGTCTCCCAGGTTATAGTTAATAAATATTATAAAGTTGAATACAATAATATGATCTTTATTTAAGTAAAGCTGTAACAGGGATACAAGCAGGTGGCAGACTCTCCACCAGAAAAGTTACATGGCACACCTTTGCAAATAAAATGCTTAACTGTTCTGAGCGTTTTCAGAAAGTTCCCATAATTGACAAGTGCGTGATGCAGAATAGAAAGTACATAAGCCCAGTATTGACATTTAAGCGGCGTAGCACATCAGTAGCCGTCATGTAGATCCGCATACTGATGTAAACTGCTGAGGAAGGCATCGCTGAGTAGTTCACACAAAGGTAAAGCTATGACAGGAAAAATACTCAGATAAGAGAGACTGTCATCAAATCCGACTGCGAAGTGTGTCCTAGTTAGTGCCCCGCTGTGGTGCGCACACATTTTGGTGCTGCTAATGAACAGGTGCTTTGCTCACTGGGGAGATCTCTATACCTATATGTAGCTTTGCCTTTTACTGCAGGAGATTTTTTTGAAGAAAGCCTATCCTCTCTGGGGTGTAGTAGACATTTGATGGGTGCCCACTGTGAGGCATATGTATAAAATATGTAATGAAATGATGATGCACCTTAATAAAAAATACGAGAAGAGTGATATATAGCCCCTAAAAGCCCTTCCGTTGGTGAACAAGTGAAAGAGCTCTTCTCCAGCATTACAGACCTCCCCACCGCCTGGAGACACTAATATGTTTCTTTTATTCATCTTCACGCTTGCCATACAAAATCCCTCTTCTTCAAATACTTGTTTTCTCATCCTTTTAATCAAATTTGCATGGATTAATTTTCTGAATGTTCAAACCTGCTTAAATATAGCCCGGGATTACATTTGTACACCCGCAGATGTGCTTGCCTCATATCTAACGCGACATTGCATCATATACGTGGTAATTAAAGAAAGGTATTATCTAGAGCGCTGTAACAGGTCATAGCTGTTTTTCGAAGACGAGGGCATCCACGTCAAACGCTCCTACTTTTCAAAGAAGACTTCAAACAGTATTTTCTTGTCGATCTTAGAAGCTGTTTTACTCGGAGGATGAAGATGGAGGTTTGTTTGAGCCAGGTCGACAACCTTTTGAAATCAGGAACTGCATGCAGATGAGTTACAGAAATAGAGGGGAATCAGAAAAGAGAAACCAAAGACTTGTCACATATAATAGAAAGGGTTGTATTGGTCCAGCTGATTAAGCAACTTCTAGAGCCTGCATAGTTATAGTTTTTCATATCATATTCTATATATATATATATATTTTGTACAAAGTAAACAAGAAGATTTTAACACACAAAGCACAAATCTCCCATACATACAATGACTCATTAGGGCCGCACAATTAATCGAAATCCAATCAAAACCGCTGTTTTATTCTGCATAAAAATGTCTAACCCTGTAGTTTAGATTTGTAATAATATGTTCTGAAATGAGCTACAAAAAGCCAACAAAAGCAACAAAAATGCAACTAAAAGTGACAAAAAAGTGTCAAAAGTGTGTCTAAAAGCAACAAATATGAGTCTGAAAGCATCAAAAACCCAACTAAAAGCGACTGAAATGCAAGTTACTAAAAACGTCAGAAATACAACTAAAAGTGCCAAAAGCCCATCTAAAAACAACAAAAACGTGTCAATTGTGTGATTTGTCAGTTCATATTTCAGTTGTGTGAACTTTGAACAGAACCCCATTATTAAAACATAAAGTGTAAATGTATTCGCAAATGCAATACTCGTCAAAAAAAATCCCTATTAGATTGTGCAGCTCTACCATTCACGCAAGTCAAAAGGTTTGCAGTACAGTAAGTTCCGAACACCAGTTCATTAACACATGATTGTGGTTTGAACATGAAGTTGCCACATCTGTTCCACTCTCTTTCCCTCTGGTGCCCCATTTTCCACTCCCACCACCCCTGTTCCTAACTTTTCCAATTTTACTATCACAACACAAAGACATGTGGAGGTTCCCATACGCAAAATGAAGCCCTCCACCTGTCCTCCCTGCCCTAATCCTTTATCAAATCCCATGTCGTCTCCCTCAGCCCCATCATCATGACTCACTAACCACGCCTTGCAACCTGGCCACTTTCCATCAAACCGCACTCATGAAACCCATGTTAAAAAGCCATCCCTTGACCCTAACAGGCTTTCTAACTACCAGCCCATTTCCAACCTCTCTTTGCTTTAAAAAATCATAGAAAAAGCTGTTGCCTTCCAAATCCATAATCACCTGCAATCAAGTTTCAATCAGGTTTCACGTTGCACACCGTACTGAAGCAGCCCTGGTCAGGGTTACCTCCATCACTTCTGCTCCTGGGTCTATCATCCGCCTTTGACACTGTGGACCATACCATCCTGCTTCACCGACTTCATAACTTGTCCTATCAGACAGAGTACATCAGTGCTTTCGGGTCCTACCTGACTGATGGAGTACATGGTCTTGGGGGAGGCTAGGTCCCACACTGTTAAATGTGGAGTCCTCCAGGAGCTGGTTCTCGGCCCCAGCCTCTTCTCCATCTATATGCCCCCCATGGGCCACATCGTAAGAAAATATAGAATATCCTTCCATTGTTATGCTGGTGATACTTCGCTCTTTGTCAGGTTGGACCCTACCTCCTCCACATCTTCAATAAACACTCTGCCTGGAGGAGACTAGGGCGTGGGTGAATGATAACTTCCTCCAGCTGAACAGCACAAAAACCAAAGCCCTTCTCACTCCACACGAACTTCAGTCCTCCCCCGTCACTCTATTTTCTTTTGCGGCAATAATGCCTCTCATCTTCTGTAACAAATCTGTCCGTTTTGACCCCCACCTCTCCTTTGACATTCATATCCAACAAATCTGTAAAACGGCATTTTTTCATCTCCTGAACATCTTCGGACTCCACCCCTCACTTTTCCTGCCTGATGATGAGAAGCTGGTCCACGCTTTTGTCTCCTCCAGGCTGGGCTACTGTTATGCACTCCTTATTAGGATCTCTGGCTGGAATTTACAAAGGCTACAGTCCGTTCAGAACTGTGCTGCCAGGATTCTGATGTGAAAAACCCAACATATCAGTCCATTCCTCCATAACCATTATTGGCTTCCTATTAGGGTCAGGGTGGAATATAAAATCTGCCTCCTGACCTATCAGTGTGTTTATGGCAGCACAACAGTGGACCTGAAAGAACTACTGACACCTCTCCAAACCACAAGACGTCTCCGCTCTACTGACAGTCATCTGCTTCAGCTCCTTAAAACAAAGCTCCACATTACGGGGGACAGAGCTGCACCACGGCTGTGGAATGCCCTGCCTGTCCACCTGAGGGCCCCACAGGCCGTTGACACTTTTAAAATGCACATAAAAACGTTTTTTTAAAGTCAAAAAGCATTTTTATAACTGAAGTTGCTATATGTTTTTTCATGCTCGGATTTATGCTTGTTGCTATTTGTGATTTTGACTGACTGTAAGAACTTTGAGATTTGTTTTTCGAATGTAAAGTGCAACATAAATTGCAACATAAATAAAATTTTACCCAAAGCTCCTTGTTATGAGGCAAAAAGCACTTTCAAGGCACCATGGCCCTCACAGTCTAAATGTTGTCGCTATTAGGTATTGAGGCCAAAATGCACTTCATTAGCAAAGCACAATTTGCAAAATTATGCTTTTTAGATGGACTTGTGCTCTTTTAATTACTAAAATCTGTTTAATTGTACTGTGGTCCATCTCCTCTAGAAGGTTCTGTACTGACTTAGATGCTTTTATTCCCTACCATATGTGTTGTGTTTGTGCAGTTTAGCTTGAGGACCACAGTTAGACATCTGACACCAAAAGGACTTCTCCTGGGGTGCCCATAAATGATTGCTTTTGCATTTGCCTCCTCGCTGGTTTTATTGTAGAGCAGCTGTACTTTGCTGAAGGCAGTTCTGTTCCAAACAAAGCTACATCAGACACGACGGCGGGCAAAGCACTTTAGCGATCACAGAGAGAGACAGGAATTAAAAGAACAGTATGGTATCGAGCTGAAAGTTTGGTTTGTTGTTGATCTTCAGCGCAGCAAACATTGATTACAGACTGCAGAGGCTAAGGAGTGACAAAGTTATAATGTTATAAAATATATCATATATATATATATATATAGATATATATATATATAGATAGATAGATAGATAGATAGATAGATAGATAGATAGATAGATAGATAGATAGATAGATAGATAGATAGATAGATAGATAGATAGATAGATAGATAGATAGATAGATAGATAGATAGATAGATAGATAGATAGATAGATAGATAGATAGATAGATAGATAGATACATAGAAAAATAGATAGATAGATAGATAGATAGATAGATAGATAGATAGATAGATAGATAGATAGATAGATAGATAGATAGATAGATAGATAGATAGATAGATAGATAGATAGATAGATAGATAGATAGATAGATAGATAGATAGATAGATAGATACATACATAGATACATACATAGATACATACATAGATACATACATAGATACATACATAGATACATACATAGATACATACATAGATACATACATAGATACTTAGATACTTAGATACTTAGATACTTAGATAGATAGATACATAGATACATAGATACATAGATACTTAGATACTTAGATACTTAGATACTTAGATAGATAGATACATAGATAGATAGATATCATGCTTTCATGCTTTCAATGGCAATAGTTAAATGTTTTATGCGGTCTACATCATAATGTTATTTTGACACAATGTCCTCTCTCAAGGGTGCGTTTTGTTGCTATTGCATTTGTAGTGATGCAATATAACTTTTATCACATCCATGTCTTGTTAGAATTTTAATACCCATGACACGGTTACCCGTCTTGTCCTCTAAAGCTGGGTTTTATGTATCTTATAAGTGTGCACTTTTTCAAAACTCTGAGTCAACTCAACAATCTAAGACAAAACCAGTGCAATTATTGTACAGTACATGAGCTGTGCTCAGTTCAAACATGGGAAAGCATGAGAAATGATCAGTTAAGCAACATACATACATGAATAAAATGTATTTATAATATTTATATAAAAGGTGGTGATAGTAACAGGCAGGTGATAATAGTTGGGAAATGCATGTTCAGCTTTATGGCTACTTGCTATTTGTGGGCAAAATATTATGGTTTATGAAAATATTTCACTTCTAACACATACATTTAAAGACAGATACATTTATTCCACTAGGGCTGAACGATTTGGGAAAATATCTTATTGCAATTTTTCTGACAAGATTTGCGATTGCAACTTGTCTTTTAAAAATGGATTTAAACTATTTCGGAACATATTTACATATGTACATACATAAACAACAGTTAGCATTTTTTTAATGTAAAAGACGACAGGCTATGTTATTGTTTGTGGAGAAATGATGGTACTTTGGATTTGTAAACTAGTTTCAAATTAGATCCAATTAAATGTTGATTTTGATTCAAATGTGATTAATCTTGCTACCCTATATTTCACCCACTTAAAAGACAGGATAGGACAAGCTTTGCTGTTCAGTTACCTGTGATGTTTTGCATATTATTTTTATAATATCCCTGAAACTCAATCTTTTCAAGTGTAATGCCCAACTTTCCAAATTGTGATTTATTTTTTGTCAAATCAAACTTTCTATGCTTGTGAAGTTACACACACACGCACGCACGCACACACGCACACACACACAGACAGACTTAATGTCCCAGTGTTCCTTCCAGCATATTGCCAAAATAAACAGCATCATTCCTGTCAACACTGAGATCTCAGAGAGCAGCAAAGGGAGGGATGGAGGCACACACCTTGGCTCGCTCTACCACTGTACAAACATCTGGCACGGAGAGTCGCAGCAGGGAGAAGAGGATCACAATGTTCTTCTCACACACACACACACACACACACACACACACACACACACACACACACACACACACACACACACACACACACACACACACACACACACACACACACACACACACACACACACACACACACACACACACACACACACACACACACACACACACACACACACACACACACACACACACACACACACACACACACACACACACACACACACACACACACACACACACACACACACACACACACACACACACACACACCTGCCACACAGAAACCAAGAAGACCCCTCCACCAGTTATTTCCTGGCAGCCGTCGTCTCCTGTCTCCTTAATCCGAGCGAGGCATGTTGACATCTGAGAAGTCTGAATAAGATCCTCTCATATCTGACCTTTAGCACAGCCAGACCAGAGCAGGTAAAGGTCTACAGCTCCCCAGTGACGCACACTCATTTCATACCCAGTGCAAAAGCGGAGGGAAGAGGAGGAGCGGAAAGGTCTTGGTGAAAAGTAGTTTAACTTTTCACCAAACTCTACAGTTTCTGAAATATAAATTGAGATCACATTATGTCGGTGTTGATTGCGTCTCACAAACACAGATTTTGGTAATCACGTCTGCTGATGCCCTCCACTACAGATAATTCATCTTTTATAAGACTTCTGATTGTTTGGTAAAAGGCCTTCACATTTTATGTAAATGAGTTGACCAAGTATTTTTTGTAAAAGGTTTATTGTAGTGTTTCTTTTGTAGTGATTTAAGTACAGGGTATGCTCTGGGACAGTTATCCATTACCCAAATCCCTGTGAACATTGTTTAATCCATTTTTCTATCACTGACCAATGACAATTGTCACCCACCAACACAACTGCTGTTGTGATTTTGGGCATTAAAAAAATGTATTTAATTTGAAAGTGAAAGTGACAGAATATGATGTTTTATTTTTATTTCCTGAAATACCATAATAAAGCCTTTTTCTTAATGTTTTATTGTTTAGCTGTAAGTTAAAATGTGTAATGATACCAGATCCATCAAGTAATATAATGAAAAAATTCACTGTTCATTTATTTTTGAGCATTACCACACGCCCCGACTATAATCAAACCCTGCTGTGTATAATAAATTAGAAGAAATTATAAGATTTGTTTTTCTCTGAGTTGGGTCAAGTTTATTTTTTCTCATTACTGATTGGATTAAACTGGATTGATCTAACTGGAGCTACCAATGATGAGTAGTCAAGTACTTCATAGTGCTATTATTACTACTATTTTCTGAGCAGCATCAAAGTAGGGGTGTGAGAATTTTGCTATTTTCAATGTTTAGATTTCCATATACTACGGCTTAACTCAGGCATATGTTGTTCCTCCTGTTTGTCAGCGCATGTGTGAGCGTGTGTGCATGTGTGTGTGTGAGCGTGTGTGTGTGAGCATGTGCACGCTTGTCTTTGTGTGTGTGACTGTCTAGATGGGTTGTTTGGGGGGGGGGTTCGGCGGAATGTGGGCATGTGGCAGTTTTTAATGCACTGTAAAGCACTTTGTGTTATGTTTTTATGTATGAAAAGCGCTTTATAAATAAAATTTGATTTGGTTTGATTTGATTTTATATTACTTTGAGGGCTTTTTACAAATGCAGTGGGATCTCCAGAGAATGTATCTGAGAAAAAGTGTTAAGTCCTACTCTGCTCTGAGCAAACGTATAATGGCTCCACAGGTGATGTGCACTATAGCAAATGATACGTATGCGTTATTTTCACTCAATCAAATGTGTTGGTAAAGATTCATGCATAACCAAATCGTTTTTCCCTCATCAAATCAGGAGTCATTTTGCAAGTTTTCCAAATTAGATTTGTTTTCTATCAAATAGCTTTTAATCTAATATTTGCAATTTACTGTGGCTCAAATGGTCAGAGTTCAAAGAAAGTTTTTGGAAACAGCTGAAGTGGGGTAAGATTCTGTGGATTTTGTTGGGTGTGGAATAGAATCACTAGGGTCAACAACAGTCAAGTTTTTTTTAGTAACACCACCTGGAAGTCACGATTCATTCCACACCACATAATGATGTAGCAAGACCTGTTAAGGGGAGGGTGGGCGATACTGACAAAAATTAATATCTCAATATTTTTGGGGAAAATGTCAATCCAACAGAAATGTGCTAAAACATGTCTTTAAACATATTAGTTGAGGAATAATTATCAGACAAGTGTGAAATGTCTGTAAAAATGAATTACAAAAGTTGAAATATCACCGTTTACACTTATCTGAAACTTTTTGTTAATTTCTTTTTTCAATCAGCTCTTTTGTAGCATTTGAAACGATATATATACTTAACATTCAAATTGTGCTTATCTTCAAAATAACTCACAGTTTTATCTAAAATTCTACATATTGTCCACCCTGATGGTGCCACGCTGCCCAATACCACCATCATCACCTCACACATATGTAGACACAGCTAAGATTTCTAACGCCTAGTGTACACTGAGTCCAGTCCGGTCGCGGTCCGGGACCCGCGCGGGTCTCTTGCAGACGCCTGTCACACCAGCTCCGGTTAACTGCGGTCCGTTTTTGACGAAAGCCACGTAGATTCACGTGGTTTCGCGCGAGAGCACTCGTCAAATGACATGAAAGCCGCACCAGACCGCTGCGGCGTCCGGCAAAAATAGACTTCTTGCGGATTCTTTCCGGAGACCCGCGCGGCTGCCGGACCCGCGGCCGCAGAGCTCCGAGGTCGGTGTGACAGGGCGCATTGATTTTAAGCACTTTCTAAGTCTTGCGGGACCCGCACGGGACCCGCGCGGGTCCCGAACCGGAGCCGGACCGGAGTCGGTGTGCATCAGGCGTAATAGAATAGACGGCTTGACCAGCTGTAATTTTTCTTAGCCAAAATGTTCAAATGTAATCACTCATGGTCTGTACCTCCATAAACACATCAAATAACAAGTTTCTCTCAAAGTGCCCCTCATAAATTCCCTGCAAAGGCCCGCCCGGCGGCAGAGCCCAGATGGGAGCTGCGATAAGGCCAGGGCTGACCTCTCCAGGGTGCAGGACTCATGGGTCAGGCAGCCGGGGGAGCAGCGTCTGTCCGGACTGCAGCGGGCGGATAACTGGTCAGCGAGTAGTTTATTCTCAGCACTCTCACACCACCTGGAAGCACTGGCCCTCCACCAAGCCCCACAGCCCACCAATCTGGCACTGCCTCTGTCACTGGGCTGGAAGTGGATAGATGGTGCCTAATGTGTGATCTGGCCAAAGTGTAGTCTGGAAAATATTCAGCTATATTCAAGTTTATTGCACTTGCCACTGTTCATTGACATTCAAATATTTTGTTGAGAGCCGCACTATACAATGAGTTTTGAGGAGCAGAGAGATCCACGGGGGGCACACGGTGGTCCACAGCCATTTATAGCCATTTAAAGAGAGAATATAGATTGTGTCCCAAGTAATAAAGTGATGATTACATAATCTAATTTCCAGATTAAATGTATATAGGGGGCATAGGGCATGGCTCGCTGTGGGCCGGCTGCTGCAGTGCTTGAATTCATGAACGTCCGCCTCAGGGGAGGATTTGCTCTCGGGTCTTTGATTACCATTCTGTATTCAGCCTTTAAAATTACACAGTTCTTATGTTCGCCTTCAGCAATAGCATGTAGCTTTTAGTAAAATCCCCTCCAGAGAATGAAGTCTTTACTCTTTGTCTAGGCTGGCCTCTGCTTTGTACTGCGCAATTGTTTTATGCCTAAATGAATCGAGGTTACCAGTAGATTAGTTCCAGTGTAAGCGCTGAAAAGATATTTTACTATACTAAAAAAAAAAAAAGCATATTCAATAAGGCCAGTGAGTCATAGATGTGTAACTGGATGGACTGAATTGCATTTCACTGGGATGTGTGACAGCATTTGGACACAGCGGCTTAATTTCCCTTTTTCAACACATACAGAGACAAAGACATGCAGGCAGACCCACAGCGGACACCCACGTGCATATATCCACTGAGGCCTGACTAAAACATGCATTTGTATTCAGCACAAACATGACTGGTTTATATAGGCTTATATTCACCATCCAAGCCCACTCTAGACTGTAGGCTGTTAATGTGATTTTTGAAACAAAACATCTGTCAAAGGATAAAGAAAATTTTAAATCTGAGCAATGTCAAATGTTGAAAAACTGACAGATCAACTCAACTTAGATCAAAATAATGTATTTAGTTAATATTTCACATTTAATTCATGTGAAGTTATGTATAAAGCCGCAACCCCAATATTAAAACTACATAAACACGACCCAGCATAGTTAGTAAAGTTGTAAATGCTTTATTCTCGTGGACCCAAAACCTCAAAGAAAAGGAAGCATTTTGTTCCCAAGATTCAATGGCTGAGAATCATTTGATGGTTCCCAAAATCATAACCTTAACTGAACTCGCCAAATGCTGAATGTTGTAAATTTCATCTATTTCTTTTTTCAATATTTCAAAGGTAGCAAAAGCGTAAAATGCATGGTCAAAGTGGTGAATTACCTATTTCAACAATCCTCAGCTTGACTGTGAATGTTCCCTAATTGTATCCAAGCATAAAAGAACAGAGGTCACAAGGTTACATACTGCAATCAGTAAATGGATTTCGTTCAAGTTCAAAAGTGCTCAAAATGCTAACCCTTTCATTCTTATTATCGCTGCCTATTGTGGGGTCAACAGGCTAATCTCAGCCCTTAAGCAAAACATGAATAACACTGCATTTGAAGCTCAGAGAAACAAACCTTTGCTTTGCTTTTTTGCTAATCGACTCAAATGTTGATTAGATTAACATCTATTTAGCATCACATTTAAAGGTTTTAGAAAAACAGCAGTTTTCACATAAAAGTAAGAAATACAGACAAACAAAAGGGAATAATAAGATTTAAAACTTTTAGTTTTAAAGGTACTATTATGCGTAGTTTAGCAACATTGCACTTGTCCCTGTATGTCAAGACTTTTCCAGACAAACTAAAGCTAGTCCCAAGCTGTGTTAAAGGTACATCTAACTTTTATTGTGAGGGGTCTGCCTTCTGCCTGGAATGTAGGCATTGAATGTATCTACCTTGCATTTATTCTGTTAAAGATGTTTTAATGCTGACAGAAATACCTCAAAGTACATGTATTCTTACATGAGCAGGGTCAACCTCTCCATAGATCAGACCTGTAACTTGGCTGGGTGGTGTAACCTGCTTGTCTCCATGGAGAAAGATACATTTAATGCCACTGATACAGTCAGCATCTGAGTGAACGTCCAGTCTCGGACCTCTGTGACAGAAAACAATCCATTCATTTCAATGTGTCAGAGCTGCTCTTTCACCCACTACAAGAGCAAATGTCAAGTTTATGAGTTTTATTGTGCCAAATAAACACACAAAGACATGGAGAAGAACTAAGTAGTTGAACGGCTCAAATGAGTTTAATTTTCAAGAACGCTAACGGCAGATGCGGGCTAAATACTGCTACCACAATGCTAGCGCCGCCTGCTGTATTTACCATCTACAGATGCGTTTACTTTTGTGAGAAAATGTCAGGTCAAAAACATTTGTTAAGACTTGGTTGTGAGTTGATTTTAATTGGTTGTGCCTAATTTCGGCATAATTCACCCGGAAATGTATTATAAGAGGGAAAACTTTGTGTTTCCTGAAAGTTTACCTTGAGTTTCCCCTGCAGCAAACCATGCCCCCGGAAATGACGTGCTGTCGACTGTATCTATACAGAACTCTCTAGGCAAAGCAATAACATCTCCATAGAGACAAGCAGGTAACCTCCACCAAAAAAGTCACATATAGTACTGCAATGCATGCTCATAGGAGGATGAGTTTACCTTAGTTCCAAAAGTAAGTAAGACTAATATTCTTCTTAAATGAGCTGAAATATATTTTATTTATTGCATGTTTCCCACAAAAAGGAATAAATAGGGTCTCTATGACTCAACACTATTAGTGAGGTTCAATTTGCCCTGCTCTCATTTGACTCTAGAAATCAAAACACAGACTGAAGCAGACGAAGGGCGTGAAACAAGAAAGACGCCAAGAGGCACCTCGTCATGACAGAGAGAGCCAGTGGTGGATTGTAGGTGGGGGGACCTTGGAAAGCTTTTGTTCTCTCAATACGCCAGCTAAGTGAGGCAGCACTTGGCAGCTGGTTCAAAGCAACAAAGTCTGAATCAATCTTTTATGGCTTGTCCAAACAGACTGCTCCAAAGGCATACACAGAAATACAAGTGCACAAGTACTACACGAGTACAATCACGTATAAAGCACTAGACAATCCCGGCACTTTGTTGTATGGCTGTGTTGTTTCTCTTCAATAGCTTTTTGTGCATGTTAAAGACTTGAAACTGGAGCAGGTCTGGCATGATCCCTAAAGTGTGTGGATGGCCAATGTGTTTCTTTAATGAGCTCAGTTTACACACTCCGTTAATTGGCTGGCACAGAGAATGCTGGTCCTCTCTTTCTCCTCTCTCTCTCCCACTAACGCACACATCTCCATTTCAGCGTGCTTATTTATTCATGTATTAGTTAGTTTGTTCCACTAGGTTCACTCGCAGGCTGCCCGTAGTAATTGCCACTATATTCTCTGCATTGATTTTCACTCCGAGTGCAGCAACACCAAGGGCCCACGCGCACACAAAAAGTCGCTGCTAAAAGAGCCCACCTTTGAAATGCTGTGCAAAGGCAAAGTCACAGCAAATTCTGTTGTTAGTCATTAAAAGTTATCTTCCAAAGGCAAAATGTTGTGTTAAATTGTGGGGTTAAGGCCTTAGAATATAAAATTACTGCTTATCAAATACTGTACAAGTTTAAAGACGTTACTGGGGCCACTTTTGGTTGTATGTATTTATGTATAGCCAAGTTTAAATCGTACTTAATTTCAACAGTTTTGGGTTTTGGGTTTTAATGGACATGGGGCAATTAGAGGCAGATTATGTATGATACAGTGAGTGCCTCACTTACTTAAAGCTGGGGTACCTAATTTTCAAACAGTGAAATAAGAAAGTGGGTATTTAAATCTAAATCTAACTAATTACTCTCACAAACCCTCACAAGCCTAGCACATCACTGAGATTCACATGCATGGATTTTTTTGTGCCACTAGTACAGCTTTAAAACTGCTTTTTCAGACATAAAAGTGAAGCATGGGTATTATTCCTGCACAGCCAATCAGCTCTCATCCCAAAGTGTCATTTATATGAAGACAGCGTGTAGAGGTCTGACTTTTTTTAAATCAATTTTTTCTTTTACAATTCAGTGGGGTGGAAATGGAATTTACTAATTATTCATTCATCCATCTGGGACATTACATTGTAAAAAAAAAAAAAAAAAAGTGCCGTATGAAAGGAGCCGTATGTACTAAGTATGCTCATTTGGTACTTCAGACACATTCTATATTCAGGTTGGGCTTTGATAATTAGGCACTTTAATAATGGTCGATCCAGGGTGAGTGAGATTAACAAAAATGAGTATCCCAATATCGATAGTCAGACAATATTATATCAAACCAAAAGAAATGTGTTAAACTTGTGAAATGTATGTAAAATGAATCACAAAAGTGCATTCATATAAAATTACACCCTTGTTTGAACGTTTGTGACATAATTTTTTCAATTTTTTTTATCTTGTTTTACTATAAGCATTGACTCAATATAAAAAAATGTTTATACTCAAAACAATATTCACAATATTATCTACATTTTTATATATTGCCCACCTTTGGAAAAATCAAATTTTGGAAATGTTTGCATGTTATTTTACAAAACAACTGCCTTAAATCATTAACTTGCCCTCTTCTTTGTAAAAATAGCATCTGCTATGATTGCTGCTCAGGGCATGTTTTCGGTGAGATTTGTATTTCATCATCCAGATTCCATGTGCACAGGCATGCGTCCTGCTGACGCACTGCTCCTGTAGTCCAATGTGATGGAGCCACGCTAAACATGATTACAGACAGGAATGTGGGTACATGTGTGTGGTTATGTGGGCCAACAGGACAGGAGCTCTGCTGGGAGAGATAACACTCAAAATCTGTCCTCTCCTCTTCACTCTGCTCAGCCTGCTCAGAGGCCCAAAACTGCATCTTCCGCTCACCTCTAACTCACAGTTTCCCCCAAAGTCCACAGTAACAGTAACCGTGGCTGTAGAAAGTGGAAGTGGGGTGAACAACAACTGCATTAGCAGCTCTGTCCATCGCAGGTTATCACATATTAATGCATCCAGAGTCCATGTTGAAGCTCAAATATGCAACAGCAGGAACACCCACACTGACAGACAGGGAGGCAGTGTCGGACCAGGCTCCATAAAATATTTAGACAGGATGCTTTAAAGTAGAAATTGAGTTTGGGTGGGACACAGAAAGAGATTCAGGGTAGGAAATATTGTAAAAGGGGTTCATAATTAATATGTTTTGTATCACAGTTTGGATCCTGGAGATGGTATTTGGCAAGATACTGCATCACTTAAAATGTAGTATATGATTTTTATGTAATATTTCATAAGCTATTAAAGGTAATATAATCTGTGTGGGTATGTAGTCTTATGTTCTATCTTAACTTCATTTCAAGAGCAAAGATGTAGTTTAATAAGATTCTGTTCCATTGTCCCATTGGGTATATGTCATTACCGTTATCCCTGAACTAGCTTTGAGTCCATGTCTGTTTTAGTTTCACAATTCCATCATAATCTATTTCATGGTTTCACTGTCCAATGTTCCCATCTCAGATCTCTTCTTTATTTTTTTCTCTCTTTTAGTAACTGTATTTTCTGTAGTGACCCGCTGCCCTTCTCACTCATTGTAGGCCTGAACAAACAACTCCATGTCAGATGGATTTTCTCTACAGCGTGGCCTCTACACCTCCAGAGGTGAGAGAGACACATCAGCGTCTCTAGGCTGAGGAGACCAGCTCTGAATGAATGTGTCCTCACTGCAACATGCTGCTGTTTGCTGTAGACTGGGGTCAAAGAGCAGCAGTGAGCCAGAACACTGGCTGTGTGGACACATGGAAAAGATAATTATGAAGCATAGATTCCATTAAAGCACTTAATCTAGTGCCTTTGGAAACCATTTTATTTTCTAATCATTTGTGTAATGTAACTAAATAATTTCTAACTAAACAATCAAGAATCTGTAGTAGTATAGTAGTAGTAAGTGTATACAAATGTGTACAATATAAGTCAATCTATTAATCAGTTACTATTGCCTGAGAAGCAAACATAGGTCTGACTAAAAAAAACAAAAACATTTTAACATGAATTGTCCATTTCTTTATCTACTTAGCTGACAAAGTTATTACATAGATAAATCACATATACTACATCAGACTTGTGATAGTGTTTTCTGCAATGAAGATTAGCTGTTAACACTTCTGGTCCGGAGCCAAACAGGACTCCTTCAGCACCATGGACAGCTCCCCAGTGAATTCTACACAGACAAATGACATGGGAGAGGAATTCTCAAAGTGGGGTCCATGGGCCTTAAGGGGCTTCATTAGAGTAGTCAAATTTCTGTGAATAGCCCGTGTTCAGATCAGGACTAACTCCAGATCTGTCTGACACTATTACACGTGTGTGTTACATACTGCAGTCTCACCTGTGTCTCATCTTAAAACGAAACATCTATTCCCCTGTTCCTGCCCCACTCCTGAGGACAAAGCCTCAGGAAGATAAATGGATTTGCTCCTATTTTCTGTCAATGCCACCAAAGGACAGAATAATGCTGGGGCTTTACCAATCTATTGTTAGAGCATTCCTCTTATTCCATTGGCTTTTCCTCTCAGAAAGAAAATCTTTTCATTTGTTTTAGTACTTTAGCCCAGATGCCTTACCTAACATAATTTAAAGGTTTGGGGAAGGACAAAATACAGACAAGTGATGTCCCCATTAATTACTAAGAAGTAATTTCATTATGTTACAAGATTATGGTTTGACTCACTGCACTATTTATTCATGGGAAAAAGGTATTTTAAATGCAAAACATTGTTGAATAACACATAACAACTCAAAAAACTATTTATGATGGCTATAACTTGCAACAATAGATCGTGTGAGTTTTGAATGACAGACTAAAGTGAAGATTAAAAATATTCTCACTCAACCAAAGTGATCCAGTGACAAGCCAGTGTCCTTACATGTGCTATTCCAAAGCTTGGATAAATTATTTATTTATTTATTGATTTGATAGGGACAGTGACAGTTAATTAACACAATACAGTGTAAATATGCCAGATTATAGCAAAAATGCTCTTTTCCATCTGTTGTCCCTAGGCAGGTTACATTCTCTTATTGTCATGAAGGCTAACTAAAGCTCAATTATGAGGGTTGTGACAGTAAGGGCATCTGTTTTAAAACCCCATGACAGTACAATATGAAGGGAGGGATGACGGATTACAGTATCGAGCCTCAAATTTCTTGTGGCATCCTCAGAATGGAAAAGGCAGATAATAAAGAGATACTTATTCAACTAACTGTAGCTTTTGTCAAAGCTCTTCACTTTTACAATTACTTTTTTGGTTTCTTCACATAAAAACACAATCAATTTTCAGCATATTGAGCAGAGATAATTGACAATCCCGTTGGTTGTGACCTGCTCGCCCACAGCCCTGTGCATCACAAATGAGTCTCCTCTTTGTGGCCGCTTGCTCGCAGCTGCAACCCGGGAGAAGACACAAGGCCAGCTCTGCCTCCATCAGCACAAGCCCGGCAGAATGCTAATCACCTCAGATTCACTCAGATTGAAAGCAGTCTTTTGGTAATTCATGGCTTTAAAATTAGAAGTCATGTTGGCTTCCTGAGGCCATGCTCTGTCTCCTCCATTGAGCAAAAAGAATGTTGTTTATCCGCAGAAACTTTAGACATTCTTCTCCTTCACTAATTGTACAAAAATGTACTTTGAAATGTTTACTAAGGCTTGACTTCTTGTTGTTGGACACTTTTGATATGAATTCTTTGTGATAACAGTTTCCATTGCTTTTTTCCTCATTCCATTTGTTGATTTAATCTTGTTTTTGAAGGCTCTGACACATATCTTTGTCTGCTAAGCCTCTCGGGGTTCACTGCAGTTCTAAGCAACAAGTCCCAGTAATGAACAACTGTGGGCTACTGCTGTTGCTGGGAAAATAGAAAGCCATTGTTATCAGTTGGCCAAATGGATTTCAGCAGAAGTGACCTCAGCCGCACTGCTGTTACAGCAAGTGTGAGGTTACTGTGTGGTTGTCAGGCTCATAGTATTGTAAACTATTCACTTGGAGTTCTACATAAAAACATTTACTTTAGCTCAAATCAAAATTAAACTTATGTCTTGAACAACATCAATCAGGCATATTACCACCGACTGCATATGCAAAAACAACATCTTGTGATGCACTATTTATATTTCTGGCATCTTCAGTGCTAGTATCTTAGCAACTTTAGACCATGAAAACATCCTTGGAAGTATTAAAGTCATAAAAGCTGTTGTTGTTGACAAATAAAATGTACAAACAATTAACAAATTATTTTTATTTTTATTTTTACATGTTGCTTAAATAACCCCCATGCACATCACTTGGTTCACCACAGGCCACTTTTACTGGATATTATCCACTTACTCGCAAGAGCTGCTGTTAAGTAGATACTCTAACCCAGTGGTTCCCAATCTGGGGGGCGAGCCATTATCAAAGTAATGATTTGTACAAATTACGCCAAAGAAATGTTTGGACATTGGATGTGAGAACATAAACACCCAATTGTTGTTTATTTGTTTGAAATAAATTCTTATTAGTAAGGATTCTTTTCATGTAATGCATTAATCGGATCTACAGTTTTGGACCGGGGGGCCCGGCAAGCCTCCGGTTCATGCAGGAGGGTGGAACATACACCAAAAATAGGCCGTTGTCCAGCATTTGCTTCTAACCTAACTTTGAGGCCACAAGGATGACTTCATTTCTACCAGGCCCCTTCACGCATTCACGTGTCGGTAATCAAAATGTTTTGCTGGATTAATGTTTAAATAAATGTTTGGTGTGTTTTATGAAATAAAATCTCATCATGTAATGACACATGATCATCAGAATGTTGCAGTAGCGATGATTAAGGTAGTATGTCATTTAATTTTGAAAGATGAATTTACTCAGTTCATATTTAATATGAAATAACAAATTTACACTTTAAAGTTGTGAATATTGTAAAAGTGCTGGATATCTGCTTCCTAGCTGTACAAGGCACGTTCAGCACCATGGACAGCTCCTACTTGAATAAACTCCCTCTTCTCCATATGGCAGTTCATTTAAGCTGAGTGTATATCTGCTGGTGCTTCACCTCCACCACACTGAATGCATCTGTCTTCTCTGTTGCCTCTCACTGTGTGAGGTAATAGCAGTGTCACAATATTAGTCATATTAGGAGTGGGATTAGTGAGAGTCTTAAGGATGTGGTCCCGGGGAAGGGGTTGCCAGTTTGTGCATGCAGCTTATATCGCTGTGGCCCTGTCTGTTACACACAGGGAGCAGAGCCACCCGCGCCCCTCAGTGCGATCTGTGGAGAATATGACACATAGGAGCACCCCCACCCACCATCCCCTCCAACTGCACGCTGTTTTCATCCTGTCTATTGAAGTGCAAGGGTGAAGCATTTCTCAGGGAAAAACAGCTTTGGGAGGTGACACCTGAGGATTAAGCCTGCTGGTTCAATGCTGCGTGGTGGAGACGCTTCAATGGGTGTTTAGTATAAGCTAGCACAAGTACAACCAGAGGCAATAAGTGTGACAAAAAAACAAAATATGTTTGTAATGAGACATGTAGAAGCAGTGAGATTTTGGGAGTGGCACATGGATAACGATGTAAACTCAAAATTGACCAAGAGTAAGATAATAGCACAGTGTTGTTCAGATAATTTACTTGCCGTTTGTTATAAATAGCAGGAGTGTGTCTAGAGCAGTGTGTTTCCTTCTTTCTGTTGTGTTCTTGTGCAAGGACACCATCAACCATCTTTGCCTAAGCCTGCGCTCTACATTTTCATTCAAAAAATACTGTAATAAGCTATAAAATACTGTGAACTGTCATTATTTGTCTGCTAAAAACTAGGCCTAATATTGACTTAACATTTAGTAAATCGTCGCTGGGACAATATTTTTGGAACTCAATATTTATTGTGTGTATTTTTTTTTTTTTTTCCCTTTGGAGAAATTTAGTATATATTTGTAGTACAATACAATTTGAATGACTAAGTAACTTCTGTGACCAATTATAGATACCACCTTAGTACTAAAGTGTTTAATACTGCTATTGCTATATTGTTGTTGTTTTTTTGTTTGTTTGTTTGTTTGTTTATTTGTTTTGGGTGAAAAGGGCTTAGTGGTATAATCCTGCTCATTATTTGTTTATTTGTTTCGGTAAAAATAAAGTGATCTGAATCTTAAGGGTTATTCAGTCAGTGGCATAAAGTAGTTTCAGTGTTATCTTTTATTGTGACATTTTTCTGTAACAATATATCACACTTCAGTGTTCGTTATCATGACAGATAAGGCTGTATTGAAAATATCCCCATGAGCGAATATAAATGCCATACACTGAATGTTTATGTATGAAGTCTGAATGTAGTAAATCTGCAGCAGCATAAGTGAGCTTTATCTCCTCGTAATCTCCCCATAACCACACCACACACTCTTATTGTTATGGGCCTATGTACATAATGCTTCACAGTGAATACATAATAGCACAATTAGATGTAATTACATGTGCTGTAGGCTTGCTAACATAATTAGGCAGCCATAAAAGAGCTGCTGGTTACACTTATGAGAACATAATCAAAGTCTGAGAGATAAAAGGGTAAAGACACACAAACAATGGAAAATGGGGTACGAAAATGCCAGAAGCACAACCAGGATACGGGACAAGAACAAAAAGTGGGTTATTGTAGAAAACTATAAAGAGTGAAAATGTGGGTGGAGAACTTCATCTCAAAGGTTAAGTCCATTAGAGCACCTTTGATAGACATAAAAGATAGGTCAATAAAGGCTATTCAAAAACAATTAGTATTTTGAGGAAATTGTATCACAACTTATTTTAGTTTTTATTTTAAATTTCTTTTTAGAGCCCCTGTGTTGCACCTGGTCACTTTAATAGCCCCGGTTTTCCTCCCAGCTCAACAATTTAGGAAACACTGCTGTAAAGAAATGCTGTCAACTTCAAACTGCAAAGTTTGCAGAGGCCAACACAAGCAACCAGAGATTTACCAGTTTTGATTATTATATTTAAACCCTCACAATGTTTGACACTTTGATGGCTTTCAAAGTTTTTTTTAGAACTTTCTGACTAACTCGCTTAGGATGTTTCTGAGAACCTTTGCTGTTTGTTGCACCTACAATTACGTTTGCACTCTCAACATAAGAGCTTTCACGCAGAAACAACAAAATGATCAAGTCTTTCTCTAAAGATATATATTTTTTCAATTAACTTCATCAACATTTGTCATTGTAATTTCAAACTTTGTTTTCTCACAATAACGATATACAGAAAAGTATAATCTGCAAAAGTATAAACTTTACAATCTTGTACATAATATGATTTTGAAAGATCGAACTGAATGATTTGCTGATAATTAATTCCAAGCCTGATTTACTAAATTTTTAACTAAATAAATGTAAAATTTGAATTTTCACGCCAACACAGTCAAACCTTGTTTCCTACAAAATAAGATATTCATCTCCTAAATATTTTGGTATCTATAACTTCTAATATGTCAACAAAATGAAGCAAAAAATGTAAATCTGACTCTATCTTTTTACAGGTTTAAGATTTTTTTCTAATACACCTGCAATGTCATCACCACAAACAATGTTCCTTCTAAAGTCACAATAACCTTATCTGTAACTGGAGATTTTATATTTCATAACTTTTTCACTCAACTGAACTTTGACTTATCATTTCGCAAAAATACTGACAAAACATTCAAATGCCCGAAAAACTCAGCACAACTGTCCCTGTGTGACAGAGACCATCCACACAAAGCCAGGGCTAATCACTGTTCACTAACGACTCTCTGATTAGTGCATCGTTGTTGTTGAAAAGCTGCGGGAGCCTGATAGCTGTGTGCTCTACTCTATTGATGACTTAAAACATATTATAGTTTTTCAGAGTATTTCCTTTTATATATTAAGGGAGACCTGGCCAAGAGGCAGCAAAGGTCAACACACGGCTTCAACAAACATGACGAAGCACAGATTATGAAAAACAACTGCACACTATTGAGGCTGTCTCTGATGCTTTCAACTTGGTTTTAAAGGCATCAAAGGATAGGAAGTTGTTTATCAATTAAGTTTTCATAAGGACTGGGAGATACCTCGAAAAATTGGTATTGCTACCCTTTAGTGGTCGATTCACGTTTTGTGCAACCTCAGGCACATTTTAGCACATTCCTGATGCATTGTTGTATTGCTGTATACTATATTGAAAGGGATTTTCTAGTTCATTTTTTATTCTTTAATCCACAAAACCCAAAGACCTCTTTTCTTCATACCCAAAAAGTATGTTTTCTTATAAACTAATCAATGTAATAAAATCTTATATTCCCATTCTAAAAGACATCCTTCAAAACATAACCACATTTGTGTCACATACTTGGCCCGTCACTTTTGCCTTCTCTATCTACTTTTCCCACAGTCACCACATCTAACTTTTCAAATCCAGTGCAACAAAAAATAGTTCAGGGACTTCTACTTAAATTTCCAGATTACACCTAGTTTGCACATTTACTTGCAATGACTAGATAAACGCAGTCTTAATTTGGCATAAACTGACTGCGTGTGCCTGTTAGCCTCTATAGCCTTGAGTTTGGTATAGTGCTGGTCATTAACAGTGCAAATGAAGAGAGGCGAGTTGACAGGGCCCTGGAGTTACTGATGAGGTGTGATGGATGGCTTTCCACTCAAAAACATGGCACCTCATCACTCAGCTCGGACACAAACACACACTCCTCATTGTACCTTATGTACTTTATCTTATTCTGTCCCTTATTAACCCACTGCACAACCAGTTAGTCTATTTTTCACAGGCGTTCATTAGACAGTATTTTGCTGGCACTGCAGTCACACATAGGAGACAAAGTTAGCACATACAGCTCATTAGTTACACAAGTCGGAGCAGCTATATGTTATGTTCACCTGCTTTTGACACATTCACTTCATGGTACATTTTAACATGTAACAAGATGTGGCATTTTGGAATTGACTAAGAAATAAGCCAGTTCAAGCTAAAATTAAGGCAAATATTGCTTAGGTAAATTAGTTGCTATTACTTTTTACAGCAACACTAAAGCTCCTTCTGTAACTTACAACTGCTTATCATTTGTGCTTGCACCCATAATTAATTACACGCAGCCGGCAGCAACTTAATCTTGTGATTGATCATTACTCATTTCATCTATTAGCACTCATTTACTAATTTTGCATCTGACTAAAAGAAAAGATAAACCAAAACTCCTAGAGATAGTCTGAACGTCAACGTTAGATAGACCATAAAAGGAAGGTGCAAAATTATCTTGAATGACGTGTGGCAGTTTTACATCAAATGTTTTATGATTAACATGAAAAAGATTCACACTGCGACAGCCATTTGCTCTGCAGATGGTAGTTTTGTATGTAACCCCAGGATTTTACACAGATTATGTTGATAACACGATGATATTTGACGGTGGGATTTACAGTTTGCAATCCATGTTTTTTTTCTTGATAACAAACCCCTCTTGACAGAAAAAAAACATTGGTATTTTATGCCATTTAAAAATAACTAAAAGAAAGAAAATTAATTACTAAAAGCGCATGACTATAGGAAATACTAATGTTCTCATCAAAAAAATCTATGTAAATCTATGTTTCTCTATGAAGCTTATCATAAACATTCCCAGTGTTGGAAGTGCAAGTCTTTTATCAGTGTGCTTACATATATATTTAGCAGTGTTTTTATCAGCATTTATTAACATTTTCATTATTTCAAATAGTTTTAGTATACCAACTGGAGCCAAAATAAATGAGAGTAAATCTTTCTGTCAGCCTTATATGAAAATCTCAAGATTCTTCCCTAGTTTCTCCTCCTCGTCTTATACTCCTGCTCTTGGGGCGCGCAGGGGCTGAGTAAACATTGGCTTGCCTTCCCAACCTATGTATGACCTATGTAGACTTGTATAACAGAAGCCGTAATGGAGTTTGTTCAGGCTGTTTCTCCACATTCTACAAGTCCTGATGTAGTTAGCTGTCACCACTGCTGTCCCATTTGGGGAAAGAAACATTGTGTGCAGGTGTACGTGTGTCCTAGACTGAAAACGTAGATACGACACAAAAAAGAGGAGGGGGAGAGAAAGCTGGCTGGGAGAAAGTAGCTAAAAAATATATATATGTGCTTGGATGTTATGCCTCACCTTTGGGAAGAGGGATAAGAACACGGCTGCCGGCGAGGAATGAATTTACGGGGCGCGATCTCCCAGAAACAATTTCTTTATGTGGGTTACACACATTCAGAGTGGCTCCTGTTCCCCCCCGAGGCCCCGGCGCACCACGCACTCTGCTGCAAACCGCCAATGAAATCGCCAACACCTTTTATAGGACACCAGATTTTTATTTATTTTTATTTATCCCCAGCAGCTTTCCCTCGTTCTCCTTCAGTGTGTGTGTGTGTCTGGTTCTTCACTTCTGTACCTCATTCTTTTTTCATTTTCATCTTGTACAGCTGGAGCGGGAAAAAATGCAACACGGCCTGTACTTTTTATTCTATGCGGGTTGCTTTGTCTCATATGATCCACAGGGCGCAGTGGGAGAACAGGAGGACAAAAACAGAACGCATTTTTAAGAAGATGAAAGATAAAAAATAATGATGGTTTGTCTCTGTCTATGGCCGTGATTCATTTAAAAATGGATGAATGTAAATTTGAAAAATGGTTATAGGGAAAGGGATTGCTTTTAGAAAAACTATCTACTTGTGATTTTTCTGATAAGAATTGCGATTAGATTTGCGATTTGTGTTTCCATTTCAAACATGTCCATGAGAACTGATACAAACTCTGAAATATAAACTGACAAACTGTATTTCAGAATGAGTTTGTACACATCTAAACTATAAGGTTAGCAGATTTTAAGACAGAATATCGCAGTTTATAGAGGAAATTATGGCACTTCAAAAACTGTAGCCTTGTGATTTCAAATTGTGATTTTGATTTCATTGCGAAAATGCAAAAACAAATATCAATCCACAATAGTTTACAAAACACTTCACTACATTGTTATTGCATATTTGTGACAGCCTAACAACGATGTGGAAGTCAGAGGTGGGCAATTTACCAAAATTTAGAAAATATTGTATGTTGTTTTGAAGATATGCAAAATTTGAATAGAGTACATTGTTTGTAAAGAAAATGCTACAAAGAGCTGATTAAAAATAAAAATGAAGCAAAGGGTTTGTTGTAACTTATAAGATGATATGTATGATTATCTTTCACGTCTGAAAATTCCCCTCAACAAATGTTTAAAGACACATTTTAACACATTTCTGTTGGATTGGCATAATATTGTCTGACTACTGTTATCGAGATACTTCAAAAAAATATCAAGATATTATTTTGTCGCCTACCCATATTTTTACTCTCACACTGACTCTGGTTTTCCATTTCAGTTGTTTTATTTGTGTTTACCACAACTTTGCACAACTTTCATAATTTCATAATTCTCTGGTGTACATGCTTCATTAATGGACAGATCCCAACTGTTGGTCACGCTGCCTGCTTAATGTGTCTCAAAATGTCATTTTGATCCTGAGCACAAACCTCCTCCAGATCAGCCCACTCCTCTGTGCCCTCATCCTCTCAGTCATGCCCCAGACTTTGCAGCTTCAGCACAGGAGCGTGACAGAACACAATCACTGCTATAATCCAACACCCTCAAACATCCAACCAGCAGACACTCCTTTAGCAATTTATAGTCACCAACAAGACCTTTACAACCACACAAAGCCATTACAGAAAGAGCTATTTCTGTACATATGTTTCCAATAAGTTTCCACAAAGGCTGTTAAGAATGAAAGATGAGGCAGGTGCTGCTGAAGCCCACAAAGGTGCACAGACCATGTTCTCCTCGTTCATTATAGGTGCATTCAGCTCTCTCTCTCGCTGTACTGTATATAGACCGCACAATCTGCTGCAACTATTTTAAATGTGATGACAATGACAAGTAGCTGTGCGTCATAGCGTTGCTTGTAGGTGCTTTCAGCAGGATAGGATTGTGAACAGAGTAATTATCACATTCCACTAGAAAAGCTATTCTGTAAAACACAAGAGGGAAGAGAGTAAAGATCCTAGGACAACAGCTTTTGTGATGTTACAGCTCCAGTTTTGCCAACAAATCCACACAGAATGCAGTGCTATGTGCTCAGATATGCACAGACAGAGGGAAACTGTGTGACATCTGAGACAACCGCACTCATTTGTCTTTCCCACTGAATGCTGTTATTTTAAGTCAAACCACACATACAAATAGTTAGTTTCAACGTCGACACAGAGTTTGAGTTAAGGAAATAAAATCTGTCCGCTTAATGTTCCTTTTGTGCGTAAAGGGCTGTTAGGAGTCTCATTGAGCCTTCTGAGACCTCTGTAATTCACACCTGAGACTGAGGGATTTGAGCCGCCGCAGGGGCACATACCTGTTGGTGCGGTGTGGTGTCGTTCAGCCCAGCTGGTAGAGTTCTCTCCTCATAGCCGCTAAGCTCTCCTACACGGAGCACAGCCTGGCATTCCCGTCTCCAAAAATGTACGACGGTTCTTGTCTTCTGGTCCCCCGCGTGCTCGCACTCCGACTTGTTCTACAGAAGCAGTAAAAGTTATTCCATCCCCATCCACCTCGGTTGTCTGGCCACGGACAAATATAAACCCGCGGAGAGATGGGAGCTTCACGCGCTGCTTACTCCTTCCTAAGAGCCTGATCTCTCAAAGTTCCGTGCCTCCCCTTCTCCACTTGAGCGCACCAGCACGAAGCGGAAACTTACTTATTGACCCACGGCGAACAGCGTAAAAGATCCGGGCCCAGACTAATGCGTTTTTTTATGTTTAGGTTTCCTGTTTAAAGTGGAGTTCAAGTGACGGGACAGAGGTGCGATGCGGGCGGAGAGTCGGGCAGAGTGGAGTGAGCGTTTGTCTGTTCGCCTGCTGCTGCTGAGCTGCTGCTGATGCTAAATGCTCATCTCTAAAGTAGAGTAGCGCACCCTAGCGGTAAGACAAGGATCAGTGCAGAACAAATAATCCATGTACACTGTACAGAGAAGAGAACATATTTTGTTTAAACAGCCAAAAGAAGACAAATGTGTGTCTGTGCGTGCGTGCGTGCGTGCGTGCGTGTGTGTTCGCGTGCGTGCGCGTGCGTGCGTGTGTGTTACTTATCCTAAAGAGATGTGCTAGAGGCATAAGGCTGAAGACTCAAATTCATAACTCACAGAATATCCACTTGTCAAAATATCGGTCCAACAAAAAACTAAGTGAATTTTAAGTGGAAAAAAAAAATACACTCAGACACATCTACGGCAGTCCTGCTCCGGATGTGTCTGCGTGGCCTCTCAGGGGACAGGGCAGGAGGAAATAGTCTGAAATGTTTGTCACTTGAAGAAGGACAAAACAATATTGGCCCACACACACACACACGCACACGCACACGCACACGCACACACACACACACACACACACACACACACACACACACACACACACACACACACTCTCTCTCCCCCTTCCACTGGGCTGTGAAGTTCAAATTAAATTGAACTCACTTTAGCAGTAACCATTTCCCCACAGACTTCTTCACCAGGAAGAGCGTGATGGACACCATTCACTGTCGGACCGACCTGCCACCGTCTGTATATGTCTTCAACTTTCTAAAAAAAAAAAATCTCTATAAAAGACTTGGTCTGTAGAAGTTCATTTGAGGAAGCTACCCCACTGGCCCTGTGTGATACGGTCGGTGGGCTAGTTTTCCCCCTAGTGGCCCGGGTAACAGATGGTCAGCAGAAAGTATTAAGGCCACAGAAGTGAGGCAGTGAGGAAACTTTGTTGTGAAGTCTCTTGCTTGGAGAGAAAGTAGCAGAAGTCAGGCCCACTACTGCTGCTGCTGCGCTGTGTGGATAGTGTATTTTTATAAAGCGTGTGCGAGATGTAATCGAGGTGATGATGTATGGTTGCACACATGGCTGACAGGGTAATTGATCCATAGTGGGGGTGTGCGTGGAGACCCGGTGCCAGTCATAGATCATTCCAGCCAGTGAGCTAATCCGTTACGCTGACAAAGAGTTCCCATTACTGAGGTCTCCACTCGTTCAGCCTCCCCATCCTCTCTACACTTTTTGCCAACCAGCTTGTACTTGAATTCCTCATGGCCCGATCTGCCCACAGACTCTGTAATACGCCAAAGCTTTATGTTTTTCAGCTTTTTCAGAATCTTTCCAAATGCCACAAATCTCAGTTTGAGCAAATCTTGTATAATAGCAGCATTTCTGAACATTTTTTGGCAGCAGGCTTATTTGACAAACATAGCGCATTTGCTTGTCAACAAAATTTACAAGATATTTTATTATTCATTTAATCATATTATATTTAGGATTTGTTCATGACCAAAATCTTGAGATGCACTCTTCCACTTGGACATAGACTCCCCACCTGGAGAGGGCACAACACCTTTGTCTGGTGGAGAACGGATTAGGAGGTGCTGATTTTTATCTCAGCTACATTTGGCAGTAAACCGTCCCAGTGCATGTTGCTGGTCCTGAATCGAAGAAGGAGTTGAGCAAAAATGCAAAGCTCTCGATTTATTGTTCAATTGTTTCTACCCTCAGCTATGATCATGAACTTGGATAATGGCCGAAAGGACAAGATCGCAGATACAATGGCTGGGCACTCCCTTGGAGACAGGGTGAGGAGCTCAGTCACACAGGAGGAGCTTGGAGTAGAGCAACTGTTGAGAGGATGTGGCTCAGGCATCTGTTTCTGGATGCCTCCTAGACACCGCGAAAGACCCAGGACATGCTGGAGGGACTATGTCTCTTGACTGGCCTGGAAACGCCTTAGGATTCCCCCAGAAGAGCTGCAGGAAGTGTAAATTTTAACTTAACTTTTCTTAACATCCTTTTTGTTATCAAATGGCATTTATCAATTCATTCATCACATCACAGAGATTTTATTATAGCCACAATTGGGCATATGTTTCTATCTATTTCTGCTTTTCATGGATAAAACCTACACGTGGGATTGGTCCTCTGCCCCGTGGTTGGCAGCTCATTCAAACTGTGCATGTGCACTGTTCGATAACAAATAGAGAAACACATGCATGAGCCATCCCTGAGCTGCTTGGAAGGCGTCAAAAATCAGTAATTCCTATGGGATCTGTGGCATTTTGCACACGGCCCACGCGCGCTCAGCCTGGTGGCCTCCCAGTGCCACAGCAGATTTGAAATGGTCCAGGCCGGGGCCCCAGTGTAATTCTGTCACAAGAAGATAGAGGGTTCCCCGAGAGAGCAGCTTTGCATGAACATGTCTCCATTTTTGTAGTGAAATACTGACATTTACTCTGTTGTAAATCAAATTAAATGCATTTACTTCTTGCATGTCTGATAAATGGTATTTCTAAGTAGTTCCTAGTTGGCAACATACTTCTTACTTCTTACTCTAGTCCTATGTTAAAAATGGCCTTTGTTGTTGATCAACCATTATACTATGATAGCATTTTTACAGCAGAAATACTTTTTGAGCACTGGATCTTACTGCTGACAATCTGCCACCATATACAGCATAAAAGCTATCATTAGTTTTTTGTTGGTTATTGGTTTCAATAGACTAAATGCAGAGTACATAATCTGAATTGGACAGATGAGATGGGAATAAGTGAAGGATCATGAGATAATCCAGGCACATGTGGAGATTGACACGTGGCTCTGTAAATCCTCATAATTATCACTGTTACCATCAGATGTGTGGCAGCTGCTCCGGCATTCGATATGCACTCATATTTGTGACGGACTGATTGAAATTACATACTGGTTCTACAGGACAAAAATATTTATATTTTTCAAATCTGAAAAATGAATCTTGGATGAATTGATGAACCTGAATTGCCTCTATATTGACAGTGGGGTCTATTGTATGTTTTTATACTGGATGTCTTTGTGCATTGTGCTTCAGGCTCAAAGTTACTGCTATAGACTCTAAAAACCTCCAAAATGATAAGCGAACATATTTTAGATAACATAATATATAATGTCCACTATGATACGCCATGAACCATTCCGGATTTTCCAAAATCACAATTCAAAAGAATCAAATGGAGAATATTTTTTTCATCTCTCTGTTTTATAATGTAATATTTGGCTTTGAAAAGCCTGCATTTTCAGTTTGGCAGGCATCATGAGCAGCATTAGCACATGAAAAACAGCAGCTGGGATGGACCTGGCTGTGTGGTGCTTGTTTGCTCTCATATGATTTCAGTAGCTGCTCTCATAACTCTGTGCTTTCTTGATTAACCATGATATCAAGGGAATACGCTGATAAACTGTATCTAAGTCCATATCTCTCAATTTAATTATGTCTGCATGGAAATTTTAAAGTTTTATCCAATTCCAACTGTAAAAAGCTGAGGAGGCCATTTTGTACTTGAAAAGTTCCTTGCAGGACTTCGAATAATGCGGTACAGTAGATCACTTATCAGAGGCTGTGAGTTGAGTTGAAAGACGGCGCTGCTCTGGGCCAAGAACACTTTATCTGAGATAGCAGCGGGGTGCACCCTCCCCACCTCCTTCTCCCCCTCTGTCGGTACCACACTTCTTTCACTCACAGATGTAAATGTTCAAACGGACTAAATTCTTCAAAGCTGCGATGAGCATGAAAGCACAGTCTCCACCCTCATTGCTAATTGATGGCCTTGCATCGCTGCATAAAAGACCGACGAAGCTGACTTGAGACTCTGATTAGAGGTATCTTTTACATTTACATGAGGGACGTCCCAGACAGACACACTGTACAGGAGTCTGCTTTAGTTGGACTCTTTAACCAAAACCAAACCCATTCACTTGTTTACTGTTTTAGACTGCAGTTCTAACCATTCATAAGAGAAGAAAATAAAGGCCTCTGGAGAAGTCCCTTCCAAGCAATGATGAATTGATAGATTGATTGATTGATTCACTGCAAGTCAATCCAGTTACTAATTTGGTTAGTCACTTTGGTCTTACCGTGGTTGAATTTAAAATAATTCCTGGATCCAGCTGGTATAGGGTATTGGCAGCTTATTAATCAATACATTTGTAGCCTTTAATTACAGCTGGAGGTAGAGCTGTATAGAAATAGAGAAAAAAAAATGTTTTTCTCTATTTATTATTATTTTTTTCTTGATTGATAATTTATCAATTTTGATTCAATTTGATTTGGTCTTTTCAAAAACAAAATACTAAAGTAATTATTTCATGAACATAAACTAATCCCACCCAAATAATTGACGGTTTGTCGATGTGTTGATCTGTTGTTTAATTGCCCAGTTCTAATTGGAGGTAGAGCAAATTATTATTATTATTATTATTATTATTATTATTATTATTATTATTATTATTATTATTATTATTATTAATAATAATAATAATAATAATAATAATAATAATAATAATAATAATAATGATGGTGATAATGATAATAATTATAATAATAACTGCTAAATGTAGCATTTTACAGTAATAAGTCTTCTTCTCATTGTTGTCTTTGGTGCAATAACAATATAATTGTTGGTACCACTTCATAATAACTGCATCTTCATTAGCTTTAATAAAGCATAAAATTGAACTCACAATCAATAATACTTTATTAAGAATGTCTGAGGGTAGTAACCAATTCAGGGATTATGGTAATACAGAATACAATTAGATAGCCAGAAACATTGTAAATTGTAAAACTATTTGCTTGTTTGTTCATTTGTGATGAATTTGATGAATTTAGGTTATTAAAGTGTAGTTATTATGAAGTGTTGCCTAATTCACTTCAATTGCAAAAACAAATATCTCTGTTTTGAAAAATTCTCAAAAAGTATTTTTCTTTTTGTTATCTTCTATAGATATTATCAATGGACATAATGTCTGGTAGATTTTATCGAAGAGGGATGGAATATTTTGTTTCAAGTAAAAGACATTTGGCTTTTGAAAACATACAAAGGGTTACCTATAAGCCTCATACATGTCTTTAAAATGGCACTTTTCAAACAGTTTTGATACTCTTCATAGGTCTTCCTACAGGCCTTAGTATAAAGCATCATTCTTCAGAAATACCTTTAATATTTGATCTCAGAAAAAAAGCTTGTCAAATATTGTTGTACAGTTCTGAGAAGCCATGTCCCTCTTCAGCGGTCCACTCACGCTCCTGTAAGTCCAAGGACACAGTGGACAGCTGCTCTCTTTCTGATGAACGCAGCCAGCGCTTGTGTCTTTGTGCAGGAAATGAAGAAAAATGTGTCAGTGCGACGTTCACTGCCGCACTCTTCTCCAAATGTCAGGCCTTTATGCCGAGTCCCCGCTTGTCAAGCTCCTCACAAGTGCAGACACAACAGGATGGCACCCGGGCACCTCTGCTCAAGTCTGCAATATGAAACAAAACTATTCTTAGACACAGAGCTGAGCCGGTTATACAAGCTTATTCAAATGAACCAGCATGTGTGCTCAGAAAAGTAACTCTGTCATTTGAATCAGAGAAACGGAAATACAAACGGAAATTGAAATTATTTGGGCAGAACCAGAGTAAATCTTGACATGTATGTTTTCTTCACTGTAAATCTGTAAAAATAGATGTACATAATCAAGAAATCTCAAAAACCACTGATGATTTGACCTTTTTAAATAAAAAATCAAAGAAAAATGTATTTGTATAGCACTATTCATTCACATATTCTATGTCAAAAGTTCTTTCTTTGTTGTTGTCCCATAATTGAGCAGCAAAATGAAAAGGTGTGCTCCTGTTTGTTTATTCGGCCCCACACAATGACGCTATATATAGGGTGCATGCTCTCATAACCCAGACCCCTCCATGAAAACACAAGAGCCATAAAAGTGTGGGATTACACTGTTCCACTCTGCTGCTGCTTCTTCAGGGACAGAAATCTGGCTCTGCTCTTACCCCTCTGTAATCCTCTGACACTTGTGTCTGTCTCCTCACATCCAACACACTCTTTGTGTTGGGAAATCTCATAAACAGCTTTAGTTCTTATCGCGATGGGATCAGAAAAGAAGGGCTCAATCTGGATGCGAAAAGATGAATTCAAAGGCATTGTTGTTCAGTTTATTTGTTTCATTTTACATTTTGAGTCCCCAATGTGAATACAAATTTGGTGTACTAAATTCCAAGTTTCATTCATAGATGATTGTATACTTGGTGAATTTTATTTTCTGTTCCTCAGTGTTTTGTTTTGTTTTGTTGTTGGTTTTTTTGCGCTCCAAGTACAACTTTAGAAAATAGTTGTCTTTTTGAGCACCACTGGGTTTATAGCAGCTATACCAGGCCTAAAGTTTTCAGATTTAAATGGACCAAATATGTGCAATTTTGGCCTTTTGTAGACATAAAATGACTTATTTCCATATAACAACATTACATGATGAAAAAGTGTAATACATTTTTCTTACATTTATGTAAGTAAATAGGGAAGTTTTAAATATGATATTTAAATTGATATATTTTCATTTCAACCTTACGTCTCTCTATTAAGTACTTTCTTTTTACCTCACCTGATTGGATTTTATTGAAGAGAGTATTAAATCGAATATTAATGGTAGACACAAAAGAGAGAGAGATTGAGAGTGGAACACAAACAGCTTACTCCATACAAAATCCTTTAGCCAAAAGTCACCCATCTATGCATGAACTCCTCAGGCTCAGTAGATAAGATGGATTAACACAAGCTTTACATATAATACAGGCATAAAAGTTTCACTCTCTTGTCAGTTCTTTGTCTCTGTGCTAATGCAGACAGTTTGTTCTAACACAAACTATCTTGGCCTGGATTCAGATTCATACCAGTCTAAATTGCCCTAACTCTCTTTCGTGCACAGATAACCCATTGAGGGAATGCAGGGTAATGGACTGAAAGCGGTTCAGTGTGTGTGCCTCTCTGCCAATGGGACACACTACATTCATTCATTTATCTCTCCCAGCTCCCTTGTGCTTTTCTTTCCCACCTGCATCTTGTGCCCTCAACTTATCACTTTAACCTCCAAACTCCCTCATGACAACAACTACTCATGATTAATGGAAATAAACACTGGCTGGCCATTGGTTGGGGTGCCTCACTCACTCTTCTGCTCTCTTTCCTTCTTTTTCCCTGTGGTGCATTTAAAAGACACTAGAGGGAGCCAAATATTAAAGACACTCTGGAGTAACCCACATCCCCTACCACTAATAGCAGTGTTGAAACAGAAATGGAGCCAAGTCTGAGTATGAGGGGAATAGACCTGATGTGATGGTTAAAACTGGGATCCTACAGCATATTAAACAAGTAAACAAGGTGTAGCCAAGATTTTAAAATGCAAATCACACCAGAAACAAGCATGTACAGGAGGCATTGCAAATGGAAACATTGGCTGTGTTTGTGTCATATATAGCTCTCTCCTGTGGCATATCACGTGATAAGAAGATCAAGATAAGAAACATTTCGGTCCCACAAAATTGACTCTGTGCACAAGGTGGCAGTTGGTCTGTTTATTTTTTTAAATGGCTAGCTCAGCACTTCCTGTCTAATTCATCTCTATGGGGTTTTGGTCAAGTCAGTCTAAAATGAATAAATCCTGACAGATCGTGCAGTGAACAGCTAATGCAGTACAATTTAACAACAACCCAACTGACGTTCGGTGCACAAAGTCAATTCTAATGCTGCAAACCACAGTTCAAGGACAGCAGGAGAATATGGTAAGAAAACCTTTATTTTTCCCACAATGGTGAAATTCCACTGTTGCAACGCACAGTCAAATAACAATGGGAGAATATAAGCATAAACAAACAACAAGATAAACAATTTAATTAATAGGATAATACACGTAATAAAAACTAAATAGATAACATAAATAACTATAGCTCTGTGAAAGCAGAGTAAAACTATGAGCACTATATGTGGCTCTATCAAGAAGCCATAGAGCTATATGCCAATTGACAATGTGGCACTGGATAAATACATGTCCGAAATAGTATTGGACAAAATGAACTTAAGAGAGAATCAATTTGGTGGTCTCTCCAATTCTACTCACTCTTTGAATTTCCTGCTGTACCTTAAACTTACCCCAGTAGAGGTCGTTGTTTCTTTAGTTCTCAGAAGCAGAGGAGCAGGTGAAGAGAGGACACAGTGCACCTGCCCTCTCCCCCAGAAAGCGCCTATTAAATGTATTATTGATTATGATGGGTTACTTCTCTTCAGTACCACCTTGAGCCTGTCCCTTCCTCTGCGCATATTACTCCAGTGACTCGGGTGGAAGCTTGATGGGAAATGCACAAGCTGTTATGCTTATGTTTTTAATAATACTATGATCACATGGCCTGGAAACTATTCCATTTAGAGAGCGAGACAATAGATCCTTTAAACTAAAAAGAGTATGCTTAAGGCAAGGCAAGGCAAGGCAAGTTTATTTGTAGAGCACAATTCGTACACAGGGCAATTCAAAGTGCTTTACATAAACAGGAAAAGTTGCATTAAAATCACAAAACACAAAAAGACACACAGAATCATTTTAAAATCATTTTAGAATAAAGTGCTTTAAAAGAGAAGAGTGCAGATAGATCTTTCAGTCGTATGCACGTCTAAAGAGAACTGTTTTTAGCCTGGATTTAAACATTGTCAGAGTGGAGGCCTGTCTCACATCTTCAGGGAGACTGTTCCAGATTTTAGCTGCAAAAAACTGAAATGCTGATTCCCCATGTTTAGTCCTGACTCTAGGCACCAGCAGGAGGCCGGTCCCTGAGGCCCTCAGATTGCGAGATGGTTCATATGGCACTAACATGTCAGAGATGTACTTTGGTGCTTGGCCGTGGAGAGACTTGAACACAAGCAGAGCTGCTTTAAAGTCAATTCTCTGAGCCACAGGAAGCCAGTGCAGAGACCTGAGCACAGGACTAATGTGATCGTACTTCCTGGTTCTTGTCAGGACCCGAGCAGCAGCGTTCTGGATGTACTGCAGCTGTTTTACAGCTCGTTTGGAGAGGCCAGTGAACAGGCCGTTGCAGTAGTCTAACCTACTGGAGACAAATGCATGGATAAGTCTCTCCAAGTCTGGTTTAGACACTATACCTTTAATTTTGGCAATGTTTTTAGGTGGTAAAAGGCTGTTGATGTTATTGATTTGATGTGGCTGTTAAAGTTCAGGTCTGAGTCCATTATTACCCCCAGATTTCTAACTTGATTTGTCGGTTTTAGAGCGAGAGACTGGAGGTGACTGCTGACACTTTCTTTCTGTTTCTGCGGCCCAAAGACGATGATTTCAGTCTTGTCTGAGTTTAGCTGAAGAAAATTGTTTTGCATCCACAAGCTGATCTGTTGGATGCAATGACAGAGTGAATCCACTGGTCCATATTCACCTGCCGTCAGTGAGACATAGATCTGAGTGTCATCTGCGTAGTTGTGATAAGACACATTTGTGCTGAGTATTAACTGACCTAAGGGCAGCATATAGAGGTTGAACAGAAGGGGTCCCAGGATTGACCCTTGGGGCACCCCACAGGTCAAGCTCACGTGGTCTGAGACACAGTTACCAATCTCAACAAAGTACTCTCTGTCCTCAAGGTAGGACTTCAACCAATTTAGGGCAGTGCCAGTGATGCCCACCCAGTCCTCTAGTCTCTGTAGGAGGATCCTATGATCGACAGTGTCAAAAGCAGCGCTCAGATCTAACAGAATTAAGACTGAGGCTTTGCCCGCGTCAGTGTTCAGGCGGATGTCATTTGTCACCTTGATAAGAGCAGTCTCAGTGCTGTGATGAGGTCTAAAACCTGACTGAAAAACATCAAATGAGTTGTTTATTAAGAGGAAGTCAGCGAGCTGTTGGTAAACAACCTTTTCGAGGACTTTGCCTAAAAATGGCAGATTTGAGATGGGCCGATAATTTTTCAGTTCTGAGGCATCAAGACTGCTCTTCTTTAGGAGAGGCTTAATGACCGCAGTTTTCAAGGCCCTTGGGAATGTTCCAGATTGAAGCGACATGTTAACTATGTGAGTGAGTGGTGTTAACAAAGTGCTCAGAACAGACTTTAGAAATCTGGTGGGTAACACATCGAGGCAGCATGTAGAAGAACTCAGACTGGTGATGATCTCTTGGACAGTTTTGTCAGTTACAGGTGCAAAGTGAGTCAGCTCTAAATGTGTAGGTGGTTTTAAAGTTATTATTTGCACTGTGGAATTTATGGCATTTTTAATGCCCTGAACCTTGTCATTAAAGAATACTGCAAACTCATTGCACTTAGCTGTGGAAATTAGTTCTAATGGCAGCAGAATTGGAGGGTTTGTTAGTCTGTTTACTGTTGCAAACAGAGCACGAGTTATTACTGCAATTTCCAATTATTTCAGAAAAAAATCCTTCCCTTGTTGTACATAAAATGAGGTTGTACATGTACAACTTTTCTCTATAAATCTCTTTATGAATCTGGAGCTTTGACTTGCGCCATTTTTCGCTCAGCCCTGCGGCACTCCTTTTCTGTGCCCTGACTGACTCATTATTCCTCCATGGCGCCTTCTGCTTATTTTTAACCATTTTAACCTTCATAGGAGCAATGGTGTCCAGAACATTCAAGATATTAGATGTAACAGAATTTAAAAAGTCGTCAACATTTGAACATGAAGGATTTTTAAAGTTTATCATTTCAATGAAGAGCGCACTTGTGCTGTCATTTATGTGTCTCCTCCGAACAACTGCAGGACCAGTCGGTGATTTGGGAATAACAGACAGGTCAAAGAAAACACAGAAATGATCAGACAGTGCCACATCGACCACACTGACGTTTGAAATATTAACCCCTTTAGTAATTAGCAGGTCCAGAGTGTGTCCTCTGCTGTGAGTGGGGCCACTCACATGCTGAGTAAGACCAAAGGTTTCAAGGACAGCATCAAGCTCTTTAGCGTTTCTGTCGCAAACATTATCCACGTGAACATTGAAATCACCTGTAATGACCAAACCATCAAATTCTGTGCATACAACTGAAAGCATCTCAGTAAAATCATCAATAAAACCTTGGCAGTGCTGGGGAGGCTTGTACAGGACAATGTAGAGTATGGAGGGAGACTGTTTTAGCTCCATTTTAAAAGATAAATACTCAAATGATGAAAACACCCCAAAAGACAACCTCTGGGTAACTATTTTATCTCTAAAAACTGCACAGACACCTCCACCCTTTTTGTTGTCGCGTGTTTCAGATTCAAACTTGAAGCTCGGTGGAGTAGCTTATATTAGAAATACATTCCAAGTGTTTTTGTCAAGCCATGTTTCAGTTAAAAACATAAAATCAAGATTATAAGAAGATATAAAATCATTAATTAAAAGTGATTTGTTACATAATGATCTGACATTAAGCACAGCAAGTTTCAGATTGGTTTCAATGTGACTGGACGTTATCTTTTCACAGGGAATATGAATTAAATTTCTAAGATTGGACAGTCTAACTGTCCTTCTGTTCTCCAGTCTGTGTGACGTGACTACAGATATAACACAGGGCCCCGGGTTTGTTTGACCATTTTCATGACCATAAGTCCCGGCAACGCTGAGACCCACTACATCCTAGCTATGGGAGATAACAGTTCTGGGGGGAGGTGGGGAGGGCGGCGAAGGGGAGACCTGGTGGTGGTTTGGGCAAAGGCTGAGTGGGGAGAGCTGGGAGGGCTTTGGGTGATGGACCAGGTGAAAGGTGAGGGGGTGGAGGTGCAGGTCGTTTTTTTGGTGAAGCAGGAGAGTTGAAGCTCCTGGGTGGTATGGTGGGCACAGATTTGTACGGGGAAGAGTTCATCATTGTTGACATCAGAACTCTTGATCTTGCTAAATTAGGTGTGAGTGGAACCATCTTTACTCCTGATTTGATCAGACTTTCAAGATGGTTGGGAAGGTCCCTGGGTGAAGGTGGAGATGAAAAGGAGAGTGATGATTGAGTGGGAGTAGATGTTGCAGGGGGGACCCAGGACTGGTCTGAGGGTAGGGGTGGTGACAGGGCAGCTGCTGGGCCTGACACTGACTGGTCCATTGCCTGTGATGAGGACCCCGAGGGAGGGGGGACGGATGTTGAGCTTGAGTCCTTCAAGGGCGGCGGTGGAGATCGTTGTGGTGCTGCAACATTAAAACTATGTATAGACACGTAGTATGTCTTTACATGCTATTAAAACCATTGACTGACGTCTGACTTCGTCTGAGAAGTAGCCCATGGGCATGTTGGGTGATTTCCTGTCGCACCGTGGGAGCAATCGTGCTGACCAAAGTCCATGCAGCTGACTAAAGCTACATAGGCAAGATGGACTGGTGTAATCCTCATTTAATCAATCTTTTTTTTCACAGCACACACACAATATTCTCAAAGCCATGAAAAGTGGGCGAAGTATGATCTCTTATTGAATGGCCATTACAAAATATATGAACAACATTTGGCTCACTGATACTTCAAGGCCAAAATGATCAAAAACTCAGCTGATGCCCACTTTAAATAACGGCAGTTGAGTTCAGTCTGACTTATCACACGAAAAGGTGTGACTTTAAGTGATCAGCTAGTCTTGTTTGTTTTGATACTTTACGTCGATACATGGGTAAGTTTAGAAGACTTCTATCACATGTATTTATTTATTTGTATATCTAATGTTTTTGTCAATTGTCAATTAACGGCAGGGAGATGGGCCATTTTCAGAGCAGACCGTGAACGCGGCGTGGAGGGCGGGCCCTGTGAGTTTCGTCCGCCCTGATTACGGCTGCTTTTCCCAGCGAAACAAACTGCGAACACGGGGAGCCCCTCGGACTTTTGAAAGAACACTTTGTACAAGGTAAGTGCGCGGCTTATATTTCAAGACATTTCATAAAGACATCTGCTTTCTCCTTAAAACGACTTTACACGCCATACCACGTCAACCACGATGACAGTCCACACAAGATAGTTGCGAGTTTTGAAAAGTTTAACCCTTATGTGCCTACCCATGGCCTGCTTTCCATGAAATCATTGAGTAAAATCTGAGCTAACTTTGATATGTTTTTTATCCTTTGATTTTTTTGTGTGTGTATGATTAGGTTATTGGCATTTTGAGCCACAGACTTGCGTGACTCATGCGGACTCAAGCGCGCTTGCCAACAACAGATGATCTTTACTCGCTGTAATGTTTCGTCTACAGCCTTTACCTGTTTGTCCAGTAGCGTTAACTGGAAATGGATCACAATTTCCGGTTTTATTGTGCTATTTAGGCGAGAGGAATGACCGCCTCTGAAATATGTCACCACTTTGTTCAATTGTTTGCTAATCACAGAATGTATGATATAGCTAACTACTTTATTAGAGGTAATCTAGTATCTGCCACGCCCTCCTTCAGACTAATGGTATGTGGCGTGACTTCAACCAAAGACAAAACTATCTTCTCCCTTCTGATACTGGCTTACCTACATGCCCATCCATACTTCAGTGTCAATCTCGGGCAGTAGTTTTTATTGGGCTGCAATCGAATGGAAATTTCACTTGGAAGACTGTAATTTGAGGCTATTTAAAGTCTATGACAGGTTCTCAGAATTGTCTAATTATGACTTAAGTTAGTTAATTTGGTGGGAGGTCACCTGTGACAACTATTTATTATAGCTTAACATATGTGGATTTTGCCGTTTGTGACGATATTTTTTTCAAATAAAAGATTAAAATGACAGGAAGTAGAGATGAGTTCTTAAACAGAATCCCTCTGCCTATGTCAACAAAAAGCGACATACAAATACAGAGACAATTTACACACATCTGACACAACTTTAAACAGTTTAAAGTGTCATCCAACAAACTAAAGTTGTTATCAGGTGTTATTATTTGTCAAATCATAGCTATTTTGTAACTTCTATGGATTTTGGCCCTTGTTTTCAAAATGGTTGCTAGGGAACAGTGTCAGTGTCATCTACCTGTGTCATATTTGCTGCCCATTCCCATTTACAAGTAACATCTTATATGGCAAAATGTTTAGTAAAATCTTGAATACAATCACAACATTATAGTGAAAGGCTAAATCTTATAAAATGCATTTGACAGGTTTTCAAGTTTTTCTAATAATGACTCTGTTTGTTAGGTTAGTACCTGACTGTGGTAAACCATACCATAGTTACCATAGTTTTATGTCCAGTAAAATGGGTTGTGAAGAAAATAGGCAATGGTTTCTTGGTTACAGTTATGGAATATGCTGCTAAAGACTAAGCAGGAAGTAAAATTATAAACACCATAATTGCCAAACTAAACTAGAGGTTTTCTAACCTGTACACGTTACTCTTTTGCAATTGATTAATGTGTTCTAAATGTAATGTAAACATGTCAAATTGGCAGAAACATAGTTTGTTCCACATGTGTGATAACCTTTGCACCCGGGTGCTGCTTTATAAAACATAATGTTTTTCTTGGCTGTGCCTGTCGGTGGGCCTAGTACTTTCTGCTTACATGCCAGTGGGAGTTTCAGGGATGGACAGTGTACTGTACACTGTGGGACAAGGAGTGCAAATATACTTTCAGCATTTTGCGGCTCTTCTTTTACTATTTGTTGAACACATTGAATTGTTGTTCTCTTTGAAATCTCCCCTTTTATTTTGTGAAAAAAAAAATGTATCCATGTTTTTGTCTTCTATCACTGCAAATCCTCTGGGGAGAAAGTCTGGGGGAGCTCTTCCTGTTTCACTGTTGTTCCAGGAAGTCCCTATAAGGACACTTTGTGAAGTCTGACATTTTTTCTTGATTACACAAGTAGCAGTACCTTGATCTTGACAAACACTAACGCTCAGAAGGAGGTGGCTTTTGTTTGACTACCCCCTGTCCCACTGCTATCCCGTTTATTGATTTGACATCATAATTTGAAACTACTGTCTCTTTGTTAAATTTAGATCAGCAACACAGAATAATCTACATCAGCTACTTGTATAATATTTCCCACATGCTTTTGTTAACGTCTGGGGTAAAATCCTGATTAGCTTCTTACCTAAGCTGCCCCATGACTAATTCATCCTTTTATTTGGTGAAAGTGAAGTAATATAAGTCTTGCTTAAATGCCTCCACACCAGTATCGAGGAATTGCCACCCAATTCTCTCAAACAGGTCAGATCCTCCTGATACCGCAGTGAAGTATCAGGAAAGATGAGTTCAAGATTTCTATTTTTCCCTGTTCTTGTCCTCTGTTTTCTGCACGCTGGGCACTGTGATAAATTGGACCAGGGGAGTCTCTGTGGCTCTGTCCTATTTCAGGATCCTGATTCCTGTTGCCCCGGCCTGCATCCGTTGCTCTCATTTCAAGTTGGACTCAACCTTGAAAAGTGTTGTTTGAAGTTAATTATGAGGGCCAAAAGTTAGTTTGATGTTCAATGTGCTCTTCTTTTGCATTATATTATTTCATTTGGTGTTTAAACTTGCACGCCTGATAATGTTGTCTTGTAGTAAGTTACATGGGGTACACTTTTAAGTGTAATTATTATTAATGAAGTATCAATATTTCAGTTTATCTTTTAGTCAATAACAGAATGGGTTTTGGTAAGATGTGATATAATTCTAGTTCTAGTTTCTGCTATGATTGTTTTGTAGTATTAAAAAGTAATTCCAGTGATACAGCTGTCATTAATATGTTTACATGTACAAGAACTCAGAGTGTGCTAAACAATTGAACTCAATTTGTCCATGTCCCGGTCTATATGCAGTTAAAGGAGCCAAATAGTTGCGAGCGGAGGCTGAGAGACGTTTACGGACGTCTAGTAATTTAGGATTAGCACCTAAACCTTTGGTTTCTAATTAAACTGTGATCATATATAAAACACATTTTTTGGCGGTACCTCATTTACGTGGAGCATTCCATTTGGGGCCGTTGTTTATCTTCTCTGCTGATCTAAAATTTGTGAGTAAAGTCTGAGTGAGTGTGTTTTTCACCGCGTGTATTTGAATGTCTCTTTAGTCTTTATCGGGCTGCGCTGTAGTAGCAGCAATATGACTAGATATGGACTTCCCCAAATGTGTTATTGAGATCTGAGATTTTAATCAAGACACTTCAACTGTACGTCCCGGGTTTACATGCATTCTGAAAAATCGATTTAAATTGGACACGGTCACTTATCCATTTTTCCTGGTGTGCATGTAAACTTTATGAGTGTAATGCAATGTAAATGCAGTAAACCTTGAAGCCATGAGATGCAGTGCTTAATTATTTTGTTGTAAGCAGAAATGTAAAGGGGGCACAATTAGATGCTAATTATAGATTTGATATACCCAAAACTACTCATGAATGTGAAAGACAACATAACCTGATGATGCTTCAGTGGTCTACACGTGGAGGAGCCTGTGTTTTACTATTGGGCTGAGGCGGTCAGAGGGGGGTGTATTGGTGTTGGAAGTGGGTGAGACATTCCTCACAGTTTCACTCAGGGCCACTGCGTTGTTTGAGCAACCACTGACCCGATATTAATCATCATCTGGAATGTCTCTGGGCCCTTACTCTCAATCAACTCCACGGGTCATTAATTTGTGTGTTTTTCTTTTTTTTTCTTTTTTTTTATCACAGACGATCAACCAATATTTTAAATCCAGTGCAGCCCATAAAGCTTACATGGTGTATATGTAGCACCTGTTTTAATTGTTTTTGTGAAATTATATGACTTTATACTGTATTGATCAATCACAGGGACATCGCGCTGAGGTTGATTGCATGTATTTCTAGGGAGGATAGTTCCACTGTTACTATGGTGACACAATGCACATTGCACACATAACAGCCAGAAGTCTCTAAATGTTCTGAAAACACAACAAAAATACAAAATGGATTTAACCAACGCATTTTCAGGAGCCTGTGATCATTAGTAGCGCCCATGGTCCTGTTTAGGTGACTTTGAACTAAAAGGGTGACACAGCCTCAGACTGTGGAGCACACGCCCACTTACTGGCAGCACACAGTTCCTGATTTGGAGCAAAGTGAATCTATTGGTTGCTGGAGACCACATGACCTGGATTTACAGGCTTGTGGTAGTAGTATCTGGTGGCAAAAATACTATCTATAAAATATATATATAAATTAAAATATTCCTGAACATCCTCAACATACTTTTAATAATACATACGAAGTACAATTCTTCCTTCAAAGTCTGCTGCTCCAAACCACATGCTTTTACTACAGTAGATTGGCTGTAGATTTCATGAAAATAAAAATGAAACAAACTTGCAGAGTATTCTCTGAAATAATGGTAGTTAGGTGATAGTTCTGCACTGATAATTTTACAGACCACAGTTACATTTTGTGTGATACTTACAGTACACCTTAACAACTACATCTACAGGCATGTTTTGGAGGATTGGGGTGGATTTCAACAATATCCTCTGAATATCCCCAATGGACACAAAGTGAAATTCTTTACTGAAACAAAATAAAATTGTAATCTCCTGCCTGTTTGAAAGTTTCTAGTTCTAGTCTATGTTTAGACCTTGTTGTTTTTGCTACAATCTTTTGGCCAAAATCAATCCATGGATGGGTTTTCTATTTATGATTATTGACTAGTACTCATGAAACGTTGTTATTTACAATGTAGATTTTGTTCAGTAATTCAAAGGTTCAGTGAGTCCACTACCAGCGCTGATCTTCCAACAACAGGCAGTGGTTTTGCATTCTTGTCTCATAGTTGCACTATTATATTATTACAATATTATTGCATTATAAGACTACGAAGAAGTGTCACTTGTTCCCTGAGTATGGATCTTTTAGTTCGTAGTCAGGAAAAAATGATGCAGCAACATTCTGCATGTGAACATGACGTCTCGTGCAGTAACAGGTTGTTCAGATCAGAGTGTATGGGCTCATCACAAACTTTCTTTTTTTGTCTGATTTTAATTTAAGCTTTTTCTGTTTTGTATAATAAACACATTCTGTAAATGTGGGGATATTCTTTGTATTTTGGCTGTTGAGCATTTCCTAGTATGTATGACCTACTTTTCACTAAAATTTAGGACACAGTTAATTATTAACTGTTGAATATTCAAGACTGTCACAAAAGAAAGCTACTGTGGTGTTTGGCTGTTTTTCATGTCAGTTCAGTTGGTTTGTTTCTTGGTTAACAGATTTTTCATTACGCAATTGAAGGTGTAACATAACCCTGTTTAGGGCCTGGGTACACAACAGGAGTCGGCTAAGGACCTCATTTATGCTTTTACTGACTGCAGTTCATACACAAACTAAAATTTAGGCTACAGATCAGATGCAGTTTCAGTTTAATGAATTCGATTAACCTGACCTTAAGCTATTACTACTGAAATAATGTCATGTAAACTATTTCACCATGTTCAGCTGAGGTGATTGCATCAAATCGGCTCATGAAATACCACACAATTTCATTATAAAATGATTATCATACTTATTATGACGTGATTATTGATGATTTATTGTGCATTTTATTTTTCTATTTTTATTTTTTAAATGTGATTATGTTTCTTTCTTCTGGTTCAGTCTCTACTCATTCTCTTCTTCCTCCACAGCTGTTTTTCACCTCTCTCAGGACACAGGAAAGGGAAGAGGGTGCGGCTCCTAAACCCTGCTTTTTCCTTAAATACTCTACTACCATTTTGCCGTTAACTTCTTCCATTTAAATCGCTTTATTCACACTGTATGTGTTGTTTTAACTTATGACTCTGTGTCGTCTCTGTATAGATGGCTGCAATCAGGAAGAAGCTGGTGATCGTTGGAGATGGTGCGTGCGGGAAAACTTGTCTGCTTATAGTTTTCAGTAAAGACCAGTTCCCTGAGGTCTATGTACCCACCGTGTTTGAGAACTACATAGCTGACATTGAAGTTGATGGCAAACAGGTAATCATTCTGTCAATTTGTTTATGCTGAATCTGACTTTTTTTCCAGCACCGTGTGAACCAAGTGCCGGACAGACATGTTTTGACATTTAAGTGCTGTAAAATCAGAGGTCATTTTATTATTCTACAAAAGCAAAGTCAACAACAGGAAATGGATCCAGGGAGTCTGAATCCCCCTCATTGTGCTTCATGATAAATGTCCCATTTCCTGTTTCTCCACTATAACTATGGAACAAACTTGTTTCTGCCACTTAGTTTAGTTTATAATGTAACTAGGATGCTAAATATGTGTATGCTAATTGATTAAATGTTTTTCATTCAATATCAAAACTGCTAAAATGATTTATTAAGCTGGGCTGAAATACAAGTGTAGACTTAAGTTACTTTAAGCATTTTCATTCTCCAATAAAAACTAATACATTATAAAAAAGTTACATCATTACAGACCAGTGCTGTTTCCTTACACTTTCTCAGAGGTGGCTCTGTAAATACTAGATCATGGTTCAGTTTCTCAGGACTACTTAGATTGGTGAATCTTGCACCAGCTAGCCAGCCACACGTGACGTCGTTACGTGAAATGAACTGCTCACATGCCTTTAGTGGTTCTCTGGAGGACGATTACAATAGATTTTATGCCATTTCTCATCGGTAATGCCCACAGTTTCCAATAATGATGCGGAGGAGTGGACTTATATTAACACTATAATGAAAATAAGAGCAAGTTAAGAGGCTCACAATGATTTGTATGATAGTTTTTGGTATTGCATTGTAGGTGTTTCAATTAATGTTTTTTGTGGTGCATGCCTTTGGACAGTTATTTGTGTTTGTTGTTGTTTGTAATGTATTTATCTGTTTACTGCTGTATGTAACCTATACCTGTGCCATACAACACAAATAGAAGGGCCTTTAAAGGTCTTTTAATCTAAAAAAAATATTCTTTGCTGTCGACTTAGCTGTTGAGACTGTGGCGCCCTCAGGTGGAGGGAAAGCCTCTGAGAATGTATGTTCTAGTCTGTGTCAGTGTTTCTTATTTTGACCATGTCATCTTTTTAAATCTTTTATTGTCCTTTTCTGTGTGTCAGGTGGAGTTGGCACTGTGGGACACTGCGGGTCAGGAAGACTACGACAGACTTAGGCCCTTGTCCTACCCTGACACAGACGTCATCCTCATGTGCTTCTCCATCGACAGTCCTGACAGCTTAGGTACACCTCCTGTGCTTTTACCTGATGGGATTCATGGTCTCAGATTAATTCAGGATTTATGCCCCAGTATTATGCAAAACTTATTATGTTCAAACTTGTTACTGTGCTCAGTGAATCATTGTAGTAAGTTATTGCATTAGCAGGCTTTGTTTAATGTTTTTGTAAGCATTCCATGATTGAGAGGCGGTATAAAGCATTTAAATTAAATTAAATTAAAATGTTTGTAATGAGAAAATCACTGTCACTGACACAGCAACTCCTTTTCACCCCCTAGAAAAAAGACAAGAATTTATTTGTAACACACATACTGTTTTCTGGTCAGGAGCATCTGTTTGTGTCTACACTACAGCCTCAAGGGAAATGGAAGGACACAACTCAGTGTTCATGTACTGGAATGCACTTTCATTTGGAATTTTGTCTTTACTTTCAAGAAAACATTCCTGAGAAATGGACACCGGAAGTGAAACACTTTTGCCCCAACGTTCCAATTATTCTTGTTGGAAACAAAAAGGACTTGAGGAATGATGAGCACACTCGACGAGAGCTGCAGAAGATGAAGCAGGTAATTTGTGTTCAGCATGTGTTTGTCCGGTAAAGATTAGAATGAAGTAATGCTAAACCTGTTTTCTCAGGAGCCTGTGAAGCCAGATGAGGGCAGAGACATGGCCAACCGCATCAATGCCTTTGGTTACCTCGAGTGCTCCGCCAAGACAAAGGACGGTGTGCGGGAAGTGTTTGAGATGGCCACCAGGGCGGCGCTGCAGGTCCGCAAGCGCAGGGCAAAGAATATCTGCGAGCTACTGTGAAGGAGGTTGCATCTCTTTTTCACAAGGCTCAGTTGGATAATTTCAAGGCTTCTGCTGTACAATGTTCATCCCTCACTACACATGCAGATATCCCACAGGGGGATAAGGCAGACTGTCTCCCCATGGCGAAAAGCCCTAAATCATGTTTCTGCTTGTTTCACTGTTGGGTTTTCAGTTTCAACTAACCAGCATTCCTCTGTGCTTGTGCGATGAGCCTGTTTGAATGTTTGTATTTATATGAGTATATTTAATGAGCCCAATGACTGTCACCCCCATTACTCAGATCTGTCACTAAAAAAACTGAAGCTACACTTTTATGTAGGTTATTATTATGGATGGGACAAGATCATGTGCCACAAAATCTCACGAGATAAAATTGTGCACATAGAAAATGATCTTAGATTTTATTGTGTTTACATTTGCCTTTGACAATAAAGGTCTTCGAATAACTTTAGTTCCAAAAAGCAGTGCAAATATGACCACAAAAATAAAAGAAAAGGAAAAATAAACTGCATGATTTATTTATTATAAATTATGCCAAAATCTGTTCTGGTTTTGCTTTTGTAGACCCAATCTTGTGGAAATTGTACCTCGTCCCATCCAGCTATATTTTTGACAGACTTTATTTTGCAAAGTACTGATGCAGCAGGGGAACAAAGCCTCCCTAAACCCAGGGCACAGTCACTTGAGGTTGTAACGACTTGTTCTCAGGCTTTCCTTTCTCTTCAGCAGTGGGAGCTGGAGGTCAAGGCTTGTTGTGGTCAGATCTGCGCAGACCCATTGTTGGGGGCCTGCTTCTGCCTGTGTTGCATCGGTTTATTATGTGTAGGGGACTTATGTATAATTTTTGTAATGTCTCAAAGGCTTACATTTTTGCTGCGTGAGCTTTCACAATTTAAACTAAATCAGACTAGCCGATCACTAGTGCACCATGTTTCATATTTTGTTTGTAGAGTCCATGGCAAGGCGTATATATCTTATACATATAAGTAAATTGTTGGACACAGGTGGCAAAACCTGATCGAGATGAGTTGGAAGTCACTGAGAAATAAAGACTGTAATAAAGTATTTTTGAAATACCCCACAGAATACAGTGCTTCTGTTATGAAAAACGCTTTATGTAAACAGTAAAAAGTGGACATGTAAACATACTTATTTTGAAATAACAAAAGTGTAAAATAACTTTACATCCAGCAATACAACAAAACTACAAAGTTGTATTCAAAAACCCCAAAGAGTTGTCAGTTACTCAAGGCCCTGAACACAAATAATCATTTAAATGTAAAATGTATCCATAAAAAATGAGTGGTTGAAGGGGACATATGTAAATTCAAGATTCATGTGCTTTTAGCCATGTAAACGGCATTCTCTTTTCGTTAACTTACTCAAAGTGGTGTTTTGATTTATTTATTATGATTATTACGATTATTTGAGTAATCGTACATTATCTTTAAGTCTTGACTGCTCAAAAAAAATTAGTTTTTACCTACCCCACATCTCTAGTTACTTGCAGTTATTCATTATATAACATTACAGACTGCAGATCAAGTTAAACAATGTCATGTAGCTATTTTTCAGCTTCTTTTTCCTTATACTCTGTGAACTGAGGTAGAAAAATTAAATCATTTGGGCCCTGATTGGATCTGAAAATAATCTTCTACCCCTTCATTTTGTTTCTCCATTCTGTGTAGCTGACACACTACATGGTCTCCCCTGTAATGCAATTTTTAAACTGGTTAACTGTAAAGTGGAACATTTTGGATTTTAAGAAGCCAAACGTTACCTGCTGAGAATCTTTGCCTAATTGCATATGTTCTGGTCATACTACTTGTAGCCACCTTTTTCTTTGCAGTAGTCAATGAACCTGGAAATATACAGATGGACAAACAATGCTTCAATTCTACTAATATTAGCAAATTACATTTCGTTGGAAATTGTTATCATCAATAGACACTTACTGCGCCCAATGATCAGAATGATCAGAACTCCGCACCACGGGGTTTCCCACGATGATCAGCAGGGCTATGGCACGGGTCACAGCCACATTGAACCACTGCTTAAAACAGAAGCATGTCAGAACATATACAGAAAGGATGAGGGCTGTTCGTCTTTAGTTGTTTAAACGATTCATTGGTCAATTGTGTCTTAGTCAACAATTTATTTTATTCATTAGCAAGGACCACGCCACAACAAAGTTATGCAAACAATTATTTATTGAGGTGAGAGACGCTGATGTTCCATGGCTGTGTGGAGACTCAGTGTGGGGACCCCCCTTTAGAAGACTTGGTGCTGACAAAAAGCAGGTTATAAAGAAGGGGAGGGAGGGCAGGTCGAGAGAACTGAGTCTACTGGTATAAGAAGGCTTCTGGGAGATAGAGGTGTGGCCTGGAGATGATGGTGTAGGCGTTGTCCTGCTCACAAACCTTAGTTAACATATAAACAACATTTAGTCAACTAACTCTTTCACAGGGATTAAAGGGATTCAGGCGTAAAGAGTGAGTATAGTCTGCCTTTCAACATGTGAAACTGTGATTATTGCTCTAATCAGTTACTACAATTGAGTCCTTGAGATTACAAGCCTTGAATGTGCATATACACATATACATATACACATGAGTGGTAAAGTTTCTCAAAGATTGTTCTTTCTATTTGTAGACAATGTTTCATCTGTTTGTTTTTAGCTATGCATGACCTTCTCTTTGGGATTTCAGTTGTTTTAGTCTTTTTTGTATTTTTTCCCCATAACTAAGTAGCCCTAACATCACTTTTTTGACAGTTTGATAAACAGGGCATGTTTAGTCAACATAGAATTTCTTTAGTCCGTGTAGATGAATTGAATGAAGGATGCATATTCTCTACCTTTTCAGTCTTGATATATGGCAAACTGCTCTGGACTGTGGACACCAGGATTACTCTCTTCTCCTGACCTCGGAACTGCTCCACAGTACCAACCTGAAGCAGACACGTTAACTCAAAAACATGGCCGCCTTATACAATTTTTGAAGAGCATGGTATTACTTTTAGGTTGCTCATGTCTTCGCTTTTCCAGTACTCTACTTTCTCAAGAGCCCAGTGAATTTTCTGCACCTGTGATGGGAACAGTGTATTCAATTGTTTTTGGATAATTTATTCAGAGGTGAGCAGTTCTGACCTGTTCCCTGTAGGGGGCGATGATGCCTATGTCTCGTGGAGTGACATTTGCTTGCAGCAGTAGCGTCTTCACGTAATCCATGAGCACTTCCACCTCTGTCAGGTTAAATGATGAGCGGCCGCTGGACTCATAGGTCACGCCATGGAAGATTATTGGGAAACCCTAATAATTGTAGTCAGCATTTGCATGTGTATTTGCATTCATAACAATAATAATAATACATTCACACATACATTCAGAAGGTGACGGACACCCATTTCAAAATTAGAATGCCCTATTACACATTACATTAGCTGTAACTTCAAGTCAGGTATGCACAAAAACAGGATCCCAAGTTTTCCAAAAGATATAGAAATATCTGTGATGCTGCCAACACTTCAGATAACTGAGAGGAGAAAAAGCTGAAAACCAACAAATTTCACAATATTTTCCATTTGCATCAGTATAAAGAATTATTGTTTGAGATAACAGGCTAAGTTAAATTGACAGAATAGTAGCAGTTCAGGGTGAGACCAAAAGAACAATGAGAAGTGAAAAAAAAATATATAAATAACTTTTTATGATATGGTTATCAAATATTCACTGGATGTGGATACATTTTTAATAAAACAGTAAAGTCACCTTTTGTGGGAGGAGTTCGAAGTCGCAGCAGGAGTTGCGTTGATATTCATCAGCACAAGCCTGCAGTTCTCCATCATAGAAGAGTTTATTGGGAATTTCCAAAATGGCAGGGTGAGACCTGAAAAAACAGATGATTTAGTTTGCAATAAATGTATAATGTGTTTTTTTTTTTCTTTTGTTGTGACCTGTAATTGCGGAGAAGTTTAGTGACATAGCGGTTGTCAAACACGCCATTTGTTTTCTGATAAAGAGGGAAGTTTGTCATCAAACGCTCCAACAAGGACAGCCCTGCACACAGCATGAAGTCAATACAAAGCAGAACGTTACCGTAGATAAACTCATGGTTAATGTCTCACCCATTCCAAATCTTTGAGCAAATTGAGATCTGATAATGGGCCCGAGTTGTTTGGGGTCTCCAGCCAAAACAACCTGACCAGTCTCTGGATTGAGTAGTCCTGTATTTTAAGTCATTAAACAAAATATAATTGATATAACATAGTAGTAAAAAAGAGTTTAAAAAAATTAGAATTTATTTTTACACCTGCTAGGGGCAGTAGACACTTCGTCTCCACAGCGTCTTCTGCCACGTCCACAAAAACATGAGTGAAATGGCCTTGGGGAAATTTGTTAGTCACAAATCTGTAGAAAATCCTCTGTTATTGGACAATGATATTATAATTTAAAGAGGAAAGTATAAATGTAAGGTTTCTTTGAACCTGGAAGATGATGACAGTGTTGTAACGTTGACTGACTTTAAGTTTTTAATATCCTCAGGAAAGTTAGAACAGGCCTAGAAACATAGTTTGTTAACTTCTGCATGAAGATAAAACATGGTTTTAGGAAAAAGCTGAACACCTTGAGATTCTCTGGGATATCCTGAGGCTTGTAGCTCTTAGCATATATCCTTAACACTTGAGACTTGTCCACAGTCTTCAGCAGACTCTCACAGAAATGATCAGCTGCTTTGTTGGTGAAGGTGCAGGCCAAGATGCAACTCTGGGGCTGGCATTTAATTATCTGCTTGATGGCCTCCACCAGAGTCACAGTTTTGCCTGAAACAATATTTTATGACATTTCATATTTTTCACATTACCCTCTTAGTCTGGTCATCATAATCAATGTTACATAAGCTGTGGGTGATCTCTGTTCATTATCATCATCAAACTTATGGTGATCTGATATGATGTAAAACTACTTTATATTTATCTTACCGCTCATACATCTTTGATTTGATTTATAACATGTATTTTCTTGTATCTACATACCTGTACCAGGTGGACCAAACACAAGGTAAGGGGCAGGCTTAGATGAACCTGCAACAATGTGCTGTACAGCTCGATACTGCTCTGGGTTTTCCTCCAGCTTCCTGTCAAAAAGTCTGTGAAGTGAAGAAAGTAAGGGTCAGATGAGTTTTCATTAAGATTCCTTATTAAACAGGTCAATTTTATACGAACAGAGCAGATTGTTAAAGCTACCCACTTGAGATCAGGTAGAGTCTGTTGTGGAGCAGGTGAAGGAGGTGCCTCTGGGAACAGCACTGGGGCCAGTTTATTCCCCATGGCAAACTCTGCTGCTCTGTGCTGGATTCTCAGGTTCAGGCGATTTAACTTGAATTCAATATGAAACTTCATGCCTTCCACAAAGATATCCAGCAGCCTGAAAAATAGCACAGTTGACATATCATTTTCAATAATTATCAGAAAACACAAGTTAATGGTCTTACTCTTTGTTAATGTCCAGTTTGACAAAGTTAGGGTTTTCAACATGGACATAACCGCAGTATTTCTTCTTTGTCTGTCCAACAGGATAGGCCAGCAGCTGGTCTCCTCCCCGCAGAGACGGGCGGTTTTCAGCAGTAATCTGATAAACAAATTATATGTTTCAAAATGAAACTAAACCTCCACCTAACCTTCCAGACAACCAAAAAACAAAGAGCCGTGGACTAACTTGTTAAGCTCCCTGGTCACTAAATACATTTTATCACTCAATAGTGCCACAATATTTTTGAATAAACTCTAAGTTTAGTATTTAACATCTTAAAATCTCCTTTGATTTAACATTAGACTTACTGAAAATGAGGTGTGACAACACAATGCCGAGCTACAATAACTATAACTATAATAAAACAGTTAATGATAATATGGCAGAAGTTTCATTTCCATGTACCTCCAGAACTAGAAGCTCCTTGTTAAAGTTGTCTCTCTTCATCGTCACCTCCTGTTGGATGTTGTATCTCCTGATGTCCCTCTCCAGCTGATACTCTTCCAAATGCAACAACAAATGTAACTTCTCAGCATAGTTGCTGATGCTCAGAGGGGCTTCTAATGTATTTTGTCTGAAACACATGATGAATATATTATGAATATATAATAGTGGTCATATTGTCTTGACAAATGTTAATGGATGTATCTTAATTAGAGTCATATTCTTACATGGGAAATTATAAAGATCAGATGAAGAGGAGCATTGCACCATACTTGGCACCATAAGGTATGATTCTCACTGAATTGCTTTAGTTCAATATGAAGTGTTTACCTTTGATCACAGAAGGCGTCTGGCTTTTTGAGGGCCAAAATAAGATTGTTCATGTCATCAGGTAGTTCATAATCAGCCAACGCCAGTAGATTTTTTTGCCTCTTTTCAGTTATACTAAACAGAAGATGAAATAAAGGAGGGTGAAACATGTTTTAAATGTATTAAAACTACTATGTTAATATTACATACTACTCTTCAGGAAGCTGGCCGTCAACAATTGTGGCCTTAGTTGGAGGGGTCCATGTGGGACGGGAGCCAAACCGATTGGGGGCACTATCAGACAACTTTTTTCCCGGTGTGGACTTACACTTTAACGCTTCAATAAAGCGCACAATGTAAAAAGAAGTTGAAGATCTCTTGAACTCAAACGCGAGCATTGCTGTTTCGACTCCGCCTCCTGCACAAGCGGTGTATTTCACCTCAACTTTATGAATGGAACCTGCAACAGAAGTGATCAATAATTAAAATGTCAGCTCAAGATTAACACCTATTTAACCAATAAGACAAGATAAGATGTTATTTCATTGTACCCCAGGTTACATTTGTGGTGGGTTACACACAGGGCTGCAACTAACAATTATTTTTGTTTAGATTGCAACAGGCCTGTGAATTTGAGATTTTTACTGAATTTGACCGAGATAAAGCTAAACTGATGTCAGTTGATATCCTCACGGAGAATATTTACAGTCAAATTATGTTTTTGATTTTAAAAAATTACTGCTTTGTCTGATCCATCAAAGAGCTTCTGTGTGAAGACCAGATAACGATTATTCAATTACTGCAGTAAACAATGATTTTCAAGTGATAATTATCAATTAACAAGTTTTAATCCTTACAGTGCCTTTGGTGCCTCACAGAAATACACAACCACCTCTACATGACCTGTAATCTATTTTGTACTGTAAGCAAAGAATGCTTTATGTCAAAGTTGTACACATAACCTTGCCTCAGACTTCCTGAAATGTAACTGAAACGAGGAAGGAAACACATAGCCAAAGCAGTACATTGAAACCACCATGTATGTAAAGTCGTTGCCTGTCTGCAGTTAAACACAACCAATCTCTTTTAGTTCTTGTATGTTCTATATTTTAAAGACATAATTATACATTGTAAGAGAATAAGACAATATTTAGCAGTAGTTGAAGTTGAAGTAACAGCAAGTGTCTGTACGTTTCATTTTCAATGAGCTCTTTTTGTATCCCTTAAATATGTTTTATAATGTATAAATATATTACATTTTATGTTATCTTATGGCAATTTGTTGAATTAAAATGCCAAACCTGGAGGGAGATCCATAGGGTATTTCTTGTTCTCAATCTTTAGTGAAAAGTTTGCATCCCCGCGCAGAAAAACATAGTCAATGAAAGACACCGTTTTAGATTCAGTGTTCTCGATGATTAGATGCTCAGTGTGCTGTATGAGAGAGAAACAATTGATTGCTCTCTGTAATATTGTCTAAAGTATTGTAGTATTGTTAAAGTATACTTTACCTCGCTGCTGCTGTCTACTTTAAAGGAAATCGTCCCGTCCTTCAACTGATGGTCAGAAGAGAAGATCTCAATCCCATTTTTATCAGCAATATCAACCCTAAAGAATATTTAGCATTTAGTATATTCAACAATACAATCAAGAGACATTAACACTCTTTACACTTTTTTTTATCTTTAATCAGAATTTCTTCAAAATGTGTAGTAAAAGTACTTTGTTAGAAATGCCCATTTATTTTGGCTCTTTGTTACCAAATATTTGTGATAACAGCATTCCTTAAGCCTCCCCGATAGAAGACTGTTCAAGGTTGAAGCAGACTGAATCAGTCCACAGTCCTTTTATTTTTTGGATGCTACACCTTTTTTAAAATAAATGTCCTAATTTATGAAAAACTGTGTTATCCACAAATGGTGCAGTGATTTTAAAGAAGCCAAAATTGTTATAGAATTGTTGTAGATTTCTAATGACAAGTTAAACAATAAAAATACAAAAAAAGAGAAGTGAGTCTGAATTTATTTAAGGTACCAGAATAAACGACGTCTGTCCCTCACAGAGCAATCTCTCCCTGATCAGTCCAGTTACAGGCATTATATAGAAACAGGGAGGAGACTTGGGATAACATGTCTTTAGGACACAGAATGACAATCATTTTGTAACTAGAGCAAGGACACAGAAGATTAGGAGTATCAAAAGAAACAACAATGATCAGGTCTCAGGGTTAGAGGACCTGAGGGTCACAAAAAAGATTAGATGAACACAATAGTTATCGCTTGACTGGGTTTAGACAGGTCTGGTCTTGCTTGAGATGTAAGCATTTATTAGTCATTCTGAGAATAGGTGGGACAACGCAAGAAAGTAGAATCAAAATAAAAAGAACAATGATTGCTAAATTAATCACCATATCCTTCCAGGAGGAGAGAAACCAATCTAATGTAAAGAGTGAAGAGAGTGTGACAGTTTCTCCCTCCGCGACTTCACGTCGTTTAGTGAGATTAGCTATGTCCTGTACAGCTGCACCACCATCCTCACAGTCAGCAGATATATACGTGCAACAAGAGCTACCCACAATGTGACAAACCCCCACTTGGCTGATAGTTTTCTGGTCTAACACAAGGCAGTTTTGTAGTACTACAGACAAACAAGAGCTGCTTTTGAAGTTGGCTTGCAACACAGTGTGTAGATAATTTAAGCATTGAAACGTTCAGAATAACTCCAGAGAATGTGTATGGACTTTAAAGACATGAGCACTCCCTTGATTATCACGGTTATCCGATTTTAGCGTCTTTGCACTGGCTTCCTGTTCATTTTAGAGTTGATTTTAAAATGTTATTGTTTGTTTTTAAAGCTTTGAATGGACTGGCCCCACATTACATCTCGGACCTCATCCAAATGTATCGCCCTCCCCACGCTCTGAGGTCCGAGGGTCCGCTCCAGCTCGTGGTGCCTAAGACCAGACTTAGAACCAGGGGGGACAGGGCTTTCTCTGTGGTCGGCCCCAAACTCTGGAACGCTCTGCCTCCTCACGTGCAAACGGCCCCCACAGTGGAGAGCTTTAAGTCTTGTCTTAAGACCCACTTTTATTCTCTGGCTTTTAACACCGCGTGAGTTGTGTGATCCTCTGTGTTTTAGCATTTTTAAAATGTATTTATTCTATTAATTTATTTCTATTTTATGGTTTTATCATTTGGCTTGGATTTGATTTTACTGGTTTTACAAGCAGTAAGATCAAACTGAGTTGTTATTGGCCCGAGCCAGTAAACTGGCGATTGGCCCGAGCCAGTAAACTGGCGAGGGACATTGTGTTTCGTTGGTTTCTTACATATTATTATTATTTTTCGCGTTTTCTTACTCTTCGCGGCCCTTTTTGACCCAGTAAACATGCACGAAAAGTCTTCAATGGGGGTATAGTCGCGATCGGCCCGGAAAAAAATTTCGTATTTCGTGCGTCTCGAGAGCGTCCGACCCGAACCGAACGAGCAGCACCGGCCCGAATCGGACCCCTATGGGAAATGGGACGAGCAAATTTTGCCCGACGTGCACGAAACTTCGGAGCAGTGATAGAGAACAGTGAACCGAGCAAAACATGACATTGGGCGCGCCCTCGGACCAAGCGCACGGCGGCCATATTGGACGAAGTCGCCACGCCAGTTTGACTTTTTGACGGAGAACTTGTCCTAGGGCTTTTGCCCGACGTGGGTCTTGCACACATTTCTGCGATCGCACGCATTGAAATTTAATAATCTGCCTCTTTTATTCGGATATCTCGAACGGTTTCGCCGTGGCTCGCCATCGGCAACGCCGTTTCCTGTTTTTCGATCGCATGTCACGGCTACACGCTTGGACTGACAGAGCTGTAATTTCAGTCACGAGTGCGTAATTATGATCTGAATGTAATGCACTAATAAAAATAAATAAAAAGTACTCTCCAGCGCCCCCTACCTATTAAGTGAAAAGTCAACATTGTCCGATTTGGACCAAACTTGGGAATATGTCCAGTGTAGGGCGCCATGAAAAAACTAAATTAGTGATATGGTGCATTTATCACCGTTGGCCACCAGGGCGCAAAGAGTACTCACGAAATCATTTAAATAGTTCCTGCACACGCATTCTCCGATCTACATGAAATTTGAAACACACGTAAACGTCAAGCAGCTGAATCCATTTATGTGCGCACAATAACAATCAACCCTACGGCGCCACCTGTAGGAGCGCACTAAATTACAATGGGGAGAAAAACAATTACTTTGACTTTTATTTTGAAAATTTGCACACAAATCCTAGACGGCCTCCTGATCAGAAAAGCCAATGAGACCCATGGCCTATTCTTCACACTTTTGCCTCTAGGGCCCTCCAGGGCCCTCCAGAGCTCTAATCATTCTCTATGGGAGAATATACTCTCTTCACACAAAGATGCAGCAAAAAGCCACAAAGCAGTGAGTAACAGCCACCAAACTTAATACAGTGAGTCCTGTTAAGGAAAATAAATGCCCCATAACACCATTTTACATGCAAGTCAAATACAGCCTCTACAGCGCCACCTGTAGGAGGCGCACTAAATTACAATGGGGAGAAAAACAATTACTTTGACTTTTATTAGTGAAAATTTGCACACAATTCCTAGACGGCCTCCTGATCAGAAAAGCCAATGAGACCCATGGCCTATTTTTTACACTTTTGCCTCTAGAGCCCTCCAGAGCTCCTATTCATTCTCTATGGGACTCAGACTGATTGACACAAGGCTGCAATAAAAACAACTAAAACCTGCAGGACAGCCACCAAACTCAATACAGAGACTCCTTTTAAGGGACATTAATGGGTCAGAACTGTATTTTTCATGAAACTAATAAACTGCCTCTACAGCGCCACCTTTTGGGTGAGGCCTATGGAGAGGAGACACATTTACTTTGGAGGAGGCCCATAAAATTTGGCACAGTGATAGTACACATAAAAAGCACCCTAAAACATAATTGGTGCTCAGTCATCAGACCAACGACAAGGCGGCCATATTGATTTTTATTTCACACGCCACTTTAAGTTTTTATTTTCCATTGAGAACTTGTCCTAGGGTTTTGTCCCGACATCGGTCTAACGTACACGTGCCTAATCAAGACAGATTGGAATTTAATAATCTGCCATTTTTTTGGCCCTATCTCGTGCGGTTTAGTCATGACTTCCTGTGAAAAATCGCCTCTATTTCCTGTTTCTCTGCGTGCTCCTCAAAGGCACATGGACTGTGCCTACAGAGTCCAAATTGCCACCAATGATGGAGAATTAAATGCTAAACAAAATACACTAGGGAGCACAGGGCCACGAATCACTATAGCGCCCCCTACAGTTCAGTTAAAGCTGCAAGCTTGTCCGATTGGACACCAAATTTGGAGAGATGATTCTATGCTTCATAAGATGCAAAAAAGTCAATGGGACCCATGCCCTATTCTTCATAATTTTAACTCTAGAGCCCCCCAGAGCTCCTATTCATTCTCTATGGGAGTCTGATTCTATTCACACAAGGCTGCAATAAAAAACAACTAAAACCTGTGGTACAGCCACCAAACTTAATACAGTGACTCCTTTTAAGGGACATTAATGGGTCATAACTGTAATTTTTCTTGAAACTAATAAACAGCCTCTATAGCGCCACCTTTTGGGTGAGGCCTATGGAGAGGGAGACACATTTACTTTGGAGGAGGCCCATAAAATTTGGCACAGTGATAGTACACATAAAAGCACCCTAAAACATAATTGGTGCTCAGTCGTCAGACCAACAACATGGCGACCATATTGATTTTTATTTCACACGTCACTTTAAGTTATTATTTTCCATTGAGAACTTGTCCTAGGGTTTTGTACCGACATCGATCTAACGCATTACCGTGCCTAATCAAGACAGATTGGAATTTAATAATCTGCCATTTTTTTGGCCCTATCTCGTGCGGTTTAGTCATGACTTCCTGTGAAAAATCGCCTCTATTTCCTGTTTCTTGGCGTGCTCCTCAAAGACACATGGACTGTGCCTACAGAGTCCAAATTGCCACCAATGATGGAGAATTAAATACTACACACAATAGACTAGGGAGCACAGGACCTCAAATCCCTATAGCGCCCCCTACAGTTCAGTTAAAAGCTGCAAGCTTGTCCAATTTACACCAAATTTGGGAGCTGATTCTTTGCTTCATAAGATGCAAAAAGTCAATGGGACCCATGCCCTATTCTTCATAATTTTGCCTCTAGAGCCCTCCAGAGCTCCCATTCATTCTCTATGGGAGTCGGACACTCTTCATACAAGGCTGCAATAAAAAACAACTAAAACCTGCAGGACAGCCACCAAAATCAATACAGAGACTCCATTTGAGGGACATTAATGGGTCATAACTGTATTTTTCCTGAAACTAATAAACAGCCTCTACAGCGCCACCTTTTGGGTGAGGCCTATGGAGAGGGAGACACATTTACTTTGGAGGAGGCCCATAAAATTTGGCACAGTGATAAGTACACATAAAAAGCACCCTAAAACATAATTGGTGCTCAGTCATAAGACCAACGACAAGGCGGCCATATTGATTTTAATTTTAAACGCCACTTTAAGTTTTTATTTTCCATTGAGAACTTGTCCTAGGGTTTTGTACCGACATCGGTCTAACATACACGTGCCTAATCAAGACAGATTTAAATTTAATAATCTGCCAATTTTTTTGGCCTTTCTTGCACGGTTTCATCGTGATTTCCTGTCAACAAACTCCTTAATTTCCTGTTTATATGAATAATTCTCCCAGTCACAGGTACTGCCCTACAGAGCCCAAACTGTAGTCACAGATGTAGAATCAAATATTAAACGGAACAGACTCAGGAGCACATAAGCAGTTTTCACTATAGCGCCCCCTGCTGGTCATGTTAAAGTACCAACATTTCCTGATTTCCACGAAATCTTGCAAACTGATTTTAAGCGGTAAAAGCTGCAAAAAAGTAAATTACACCGATGTCCTATTTTGGATCGTTTGGCCTGGGGGCAAGATATCCCCTGTTCATTTCCTATGAGACATGTCATAAGTCTATGGAGAGGCCAAAATTATTTGGAGCAAAGTCAGTGAAACTCGGCAGACGCATTATTTAGAGCATTTCGATTGAAAAAGTCAATTACATCGAAGCAGTGTTTTGGACGGTTTCGTCACTTCTGGAGAGCAGCCCGCCCATGCACTTCTATAGGACGCCTCCGGTGTGAGCGGGGAGGAGGTCACGGGGTCGGGTGACGCTCAGAGGAGGAGGACGGCGCCCGGGCGGTTTGGGACGGCCGAGCCGCATGGGAAGGCGGTCGCAGCGGCGAGGGAGCCATCATCGCCGCTTTGTTTACTGGCCCTGAGCCAGTAAACTGGCGAGGGACATTGTGTTTCGTCCGTTTCTTGCTTATTATTATCTTTGTCGTTTTCTTACTCTTCGCGGCCCTTTTTGACCCAGTAAACATGCACGAAAAGTCTTCAATGGGGGTATAGTCGCGATCGGCCCGGAAAAAAATTTCGTATTTCGCGCGTCTCGAGAGCGTCCGACCCGAACGAGCAGCACCGGCCCGAATCGGACTCCCTATGGGAAATGGGACGAGCAAATTTGCCCGACGCGTGCACGAAACTCGGAGCAGTGATAGAGAACAGTGAACCGAGTAAAACATGACGTTGGAGCGCGGCCCTCGGACCAAGCACACGGCGGCCATGTTGGACCGAAGTCGCCACGCCAGTTTGACTTTTTTTTTTTGATGGAGAACTTGGACTAGGGCTTTTGCCACACGTGGGTCTGGCACACGTTTATGCGATCGGGACACATTGAAATTCAATAGTTATCCACTTTTATTCGGATATCTCAAATGGTCTCGCCGTGGCTCGCCATCGAAGAACGCCTGCTTTCCTGTTTCGATTGCACGCTACACGCTTTGGACTGACAGAGCTGTAATTTCAGTCACGCGTGCGTAATTATGATCTGAATGTAATGCATTAATAAAAATAAATAAAAGTACTTCGCTAGCGCCCACTACCTATTAAGTCAAACATCGACTTTGTCCGATTTGGACGAAACTTGGGGAATATGTCCAGTGCAGGGCGGCATGAGAAAAACTGAATTAGTGATATGGTGCATTTATCATCGTTGGCCAACAGGGGCGCAAAGAGTGCTCACCAAATCATTTCAATAGCTCCTGCACGCACATGCATACTCCGATCGACATGAAATTTGAAACACTCGTAAACGTAAAGCTGCTTAATCCATTTATATGCGCACAATAACAATCAACCCTACGGCGCCACCTGTAGGAATGCACTAAATTACAATGGGAAAAAAAACATTACTTTGACTTTTATTTGTGAAAATTTGCAGACAATTCCTAGACGGCCTCCTGATCAGAAAAGCCAATGAGACCCATAGCCTATTTTTCACACTTTTGCCTCTAGAGGCCTCCAGAGCTCCCATTCATTGTCTATGGGACTCAGACTGTCTTCACACAAGGCTGCAATAAAAAACAACTAAAACCTGCAGGACAGCCACCAAACTCAATACAGTGACTCCTTTTAAGAGACATTAATGGGTCATAACCGTATTTTTCCTGAAACTAATAAACAGCCTCTACAGCGCCACCTTTTGGGTGAGGCCTATGGAGAGGGAGACACATTTACTTTGGAGGAGGCCCATAAAATTTGGCACAGTGATAGTACACATAAAAAGCACCCTAAAACATAATTGGTGCTCAGTCATCAGACCAACGAGAAGGCGGCCATATTGATTTTCATTTTAAACGCCACTTTAAGTTTCGTTTTCCATTGAGAACTTGTCGTAGGGTTTTGGGCCTAGATCAGTCTAACATACACGTTCCTGATCAGGACGCATTGAAATTCAATTAAAAAACAGTTTTTGGAGATATCTCTTAGGGTTTGCGCGTGACTTCCTGTCAAATATCGCCATCATTTCCTGTTTTTGTGCTTATCCCTCAGAGGCACATGGACTGTGCCTACAGAACCCAAATTGCCACCAATGATGGAAAATTGAATATTACACAAAATAGACCAGGGAGCACAGGACCACTAATAACTATAGCGCCCCCTACAGTTCACTTAAAAGTGTCCAGATTGTCCGATTGACACCAAATTTTGGGACCTGATTCTTGGCTATATAAGATGCAAAAAAGTCAATGGGACCCATGGCCTATTTTTCACACTTTTGCCTCTAGAGGCCTCCAGATCTCCCATTCATTGTCTATGGGACTCAGACTGTCTTCACACAAGGCTGCAATAAAAAACAACTAAAACCTGCAGGACAGCCACCAAACTCAATATAGTGGCTCCTTTTAAGAGACATTAATGGGTCATAACCGTATTTTTCCTGAAACTAATAAACAGCCTCTACAGCGCCACCTTTTGGGTGAGGCCTATGGAGAGGGGGACGCATTTACTTTGGAGGAGGCCCATAAAATTTGGCACAGTGATAGTACACATAAAAGCACCCTAAAAACATAATTGGTGCTCAGTCATAAGACCAACGAAAGCGGCCATATTGATTTTTATTTTAAACGCCACTTTAAGTTTTCGTTTTCCATTGAGAACTTGTCCTAGGTTTTGGGCTCAGATCAGTCTAACATACACGTTCCTGATCAGGACGCATTGAAATTCAATAAAAACAATTTTTGGAGATATCTCTTAGGGTTTGCGCGTGACTTCCTGTCAAATATCGCCATCATTTCCTGTTTTTGTGCTTATCCCTCAGAGGCACTTGGACTGTGCCTACAGAGCCCAAATTGCAACCAATGATGGAAAATTGAATATTGCACAAAATAGACCAGGAGCACAGGACCACTAATAACTATAGCGCCCCTACAGTTCAGTTAAAAGTGTCCAGATTGTCCGATTGACACCGAATTTTGGGACATGATTCTTTGCTATATAAGATGCAAAAAAGTCAATAGGACCCATGGCCTATTTTTCACACTTTTGCCTCTAGGGCCCTCCTGAGATCCCATTCATTCTCTATGGGAGTCAGACTGTCTTCACACTAAGAGGCAGCAAAAAGCAACTAAGCAGTGAGTAACAGCAACCAAACTTAATACAATGTCTACATATAAGAGACATTAATGGTTCATAACCATATTTTTCATGCAAGTCAAATACAGCCTCTACAGCGCCACCTGTTGTGTCAGGCCTATGGAAAGTTAGTTAGTTTGGAGGAGGCCTATGAAATTTGGCACGGTGATAGTACACATAAAGACCACCCTAAAACATTATTTGTGCACCGTGATCAGACAAACGGCAAGGCGGCCATATTGATTTTAATTTTAGACGCCACTTTAAGTTTTTTTTTTTCCATTGCAAAAGGGTCCTAGGTTTTTGGGCTAAGATCAGTCTTACATACACGCTCCTGATCAGGACGCATTGAAATTTTATAATAAACCACATTTTTGGCCTGTCTCATTCGGTTTAGTCATGACTTCTTGTCAGAATTCGCCTTCATTTCCTGTATCTTAAACTTATTCTCCAAGCCACAGGCATTGCCGTACAGAGCACAAACTGTAACCACAGATGCCGAATCAAATATTAAACAGAACAGACTCAGGAGCACATGAGCAATTTTCACTATAGCGCCCCCTGCTGGTCATATAAAAGTACCAAAATAATCGGATTTCCACGAAATCTTGGAATCTGATTTTGAGTGTCAAAGGCTGCAAATAAGTCAATTACATCGATGTCCTATTTTGGCTCGTTTGGCCTGTGGGGGGGCACGCATATTCCCCATGCATTTCCTATGAGACATGTCATAAGTCTATGGAGAGGCCAAAATTATTTCCAGCAAAGTCAGTGAAACTCGGCAGACGCATTATTTCGAGCATTCCGATCGAAAAAGTAAATTACATCGAAGTCAGGTTTTGAGCGGTTTTGCCACTTCTGGAGAGCAGTGCCCGCCAATGCAATGGACGCCACCCGGTGTGAGTGGGGGGAGGGGGGATCACGGAGGCCTGAGTGACGCTCAGAGGAGGAGGACGGCACCCCGGGGCGGTTTGGGACCGGTCAAGGCTGCGTGGGAAGGCGGTCGCGTGCGGGGCGAGGGCCATCATCGCCGCTTTGCGGCTTTAATTATATATTGTGTTTTGCTGTTTTTATGTTTGTGTGTGCAGCACTTTGGAAACGGGTCTGTTTATAAAATGTGCTATACAAATAAAGTGGATTTGGATTTGAAGTGGATCATGGGGTGACAACATTCGGACGCATTGTGACATTTCTATAAAATGTGCAAAATGATTTGCCGGAGAATGGCCGAGCAATGGGGACAACATACACATACACAACCCCTTCTTGCTCTCCCCTTTGCCACTGTTGCCTCCAATTATTATCATTGATTATTATAGCTACCTGGTGGGCTGACTCCATTTCAATTTGCGTATCTGAAACAACACATTAAAGAAATATGTGATTATTTTATTCATTCATGTGATAACAGTTTCATTGTTGGGTGTTGATAATAATAACTTATTTTATCAAGCATGAAAGATTTAACTTACTTAACAAATAACATGTTTACCTACCTTTTCCAAAAAAGATATCAATTTGCCATTTTTCACTCTTACTTCCCCAAACCAAAAAAGACCATAGAGGACTGAGCTAAATGGAAATCCAGGCCTGCTACAAAAACAAAAATCAAGACAAGATGAGGTAGCAATTCGTTTTGAAATGTTGGGGACTTGTTAAATGGGTATTTTGAATTTAGTATTTTACTAATATCATTTGCACTAATATTGTTGAAACTAAACTGTCTAGCCTTCAGTCTGAAGTAAAGACTTGCAGGTAGGCCTATGGGCCACTGGGGCAGTTTCTATCTTTGTGGGAACCATGCGCAACATATTTTTCGGGGACACTTTGCCAAAATCGAGAACTCAGTCATCGAGTATTAAAGAAGGCATTTGATGTCTGAATAAATTAGATCTACTAATTTGTTTGTTTGTCATAAAAGTAACTTAAATCAGCACATTTCACACAACTGAATGTCTCGGGGGAGTGGTTGGTGAGGCGCTTCTGCACAGTCTGCCAATTCACCAGTATGACCAGATTAGATAGGAAGGGTAATTGCGCCCTCTCCCCATAAATACGAATTTACAATGAGCTTTTAATGATAATACTTACCTACATTTGTTTTTGTTTTTCATTTAGATTAACTTACCTCTTCCTGAACTCGCCGTTGTAAATTTGATCGAGTTTATCTCTTTCTCGGATGGTATTGTTCCCTGTCTTCTCCAAATACACGTAAAACTCCAGTCCAAACTCACGATATTCTCTGATGGACTTTTTATGCATGATTGAGCCGCGTGTGGCGCTGATATCAATAAATAATCTACTTTACCGCGCAGTCAAACGATGCGAAAGTTTGCGGAAAGTACCAAGTTCTTCCTCTTTCTTCCAGACGCAGGGTGCGCTCAGAGACCTGTACCCCAGACAGAGCCCAAGTACAGCGGTCCTGCGTTGATCAAGCTGAATACAAAGTTTAGTCTAGTTTAGTCCTTCATTAAATCATCTGTCAGTGTCCAACAGTGCGTCAAGTGATGTGGTTTCGTAGGTGCGACGCTCGTTGTGCAACAGGAAACGTATCTTTTTTTGAATGGGACTTTTTCCGTTCAAAAGATAAATTTTGTTTTAAATTGCAAGTACTAATTTCTGACACTCATGGATAGGCTGGTTTTCATGGTCTTCAATGTGATAGGAGACAGTTTTCCCTATAATACATTGTATTTATCATTATTTATCATTATCATTTATCATTATCAGTATTTGTCATTAGAAATATCAGCAAGGGAAATTAACATGCAAACATGAAAAACATCTGCATTTTAACAATGTTTATTTTACATATTTTTAGCTTCTAATGAATATATAATGTTGTGATGTGATCACAAAACCAGCAATACAGACCAAATAATCTGAGGTACGTGAGGGTTTCCAGATTTACTGATTTTATTAAAGAGTACAACAAAGTGGACAATAGACAAATCCAGTTTTAAAATAAGGTAGATGGATAGATTTTATTAATCTAAAGGAAATTCAGTTTTTTATCTGTTTACAGCACTTTAGTCACACCAGCAGACATGATTTAAATATAAGATTTAAAATAAATCATGAAAATAGTTATTCATAAAATCCATAAATAGGGCACATCTTCTTAAAAAGAGCTTTTTACACATTTGGTCCTCACAATTCATTTCTCCATTCTGGGTTTAGATGTTGTTGTACAACGCTCTCTGTCGTCTCCACTGTGAAAAAACAAAAACATATATTTATTAATATATTCCATTTCAGTTCATATAAGTGTGTAGTGTTCGGTGTCGGACAAACGGGGCTTGGCCACACTTTTTGACTGTGGTGGCACCAGAGCCAGCCCAAAACTTTAAGGCAATAATTTTGAGAATTTAAGTTAAATTTCATATGTTTAATGAACAAACAATTTTGGATATTAAGAATTATACATCTTTATGTGTGTTTACCCTTTGGTACAAATATTATGAGTAAAACTGAACAAAGTTATATTTATTCCCAATATAGTGCCTCATTCCCTTCGAGTGGGGAAGCAGGATAACCTGCAGGTTAGCCTGTCTAAAATCAGAAGAACATGAGCGATACCTTCCACTGTCATGTCAAGGAACAAAGATGCACATCTTTCCACAATATCGTCATCTTCCTCAGTTTGGACGTAACCTCTGTAGCCTCCTTGATGTTGGCAATAGTGTAGAAAACTGTAAATACAGTGAAAGAAACTGGGCAATATTGACATACGTCTATCAATATTCAGACAATATTTTTGCAATTTTTCAAAAAATGTGCTAAAATGTGCCAGCAAAAAAAAAAAAACTGAATGGCAGTATTTGCTAATTTTATTGTATTTAATATTGTTGTAACCGTGGAATGGACTCACGCAGTGTGTGTTTTGTGTGTATGAATGTGAACTGCTCTGGGAAATGCTGCTAATGAATTGCCCTCTGGGATCAATAAAGTTTTCTGAATCTGAATCTGAAATCTCTTGGCTGAGGGTTGAATATTGCATGAAATGTGAATAGGTTGTTAAATAAATCAAGAAAACACAGAAACATAACTTGATACACTTTTTTGAAATACATATTGTAATTTTGTACATCTCCAAGACAAAACAATCTGATATATATCCCACCTCAATAATCCCATTTCTGTAATATAAATTTCCGTGATCCTTATGAGAAACTTACCGTGCCCAAGTCGAGTCAGATCTCAGCACTAAAGGATTTCCCACGATGATCAGCAGAGCTTTAGCACGAGTTACAGCCACATTGAACCTCTGGTTAAAACAAAAAGTACGTGGCATGTTTGAAAAAAACATGGCAAGTTTGATCAGAAAACTTCATTGCAGTATAATTTAAATATCTACTTTGACATTCTTGACAAATCCCAGATTGAACTTCTTGTCAAACTCTGCGTACTCAGCGCTGCTGCGGACTGTGGACACCAGGATCACTCTCCTCTCCTGACCCTGGAACTCCTCCACTGAACCCACCTGACAGACACACATCAAACTGACACACTGACAAATCTTTATCATTTGTAAAGGTCTAATACATACCTTTAGCCCATTCAATGATTTAAACTTAAAGTCCTTCTGAACTATATGAAGTGCCTTACGGATTTTCTGCACCTGTGATGAGAACAGTTTCTTTTATTAATGCGTTAAGAAATGTGTTCATGTTCTCAGATGTGAGTTATTCAGACCTGTTTCCTGTAAGGGGCAATGATGCCTATGTCTTGTGGAGAGATGGTAGCGAGACCTTTCTTTCCATGTGTTTCCAGCAGTTTCTTCACATAATCCATGAGCACTTCCACCTCTGCTGTGTTGAAGAACGAAGGACTGCTGGACTCACGGGTGTCCAAACCAGTCACTCCATGGAAGATAATTGGGAAGCCCTGATAATTGTAGTCAACAATAACATTACAAGTTTATGAATTGGGATTATCCTTAGTTTTGTAATGCATCACCACTTTTCATATCATTTTGGATAAGTTTACCATTTTTGGAAGGTGTTCCCAGTAACAATACGAGTTGCGTTGATATTCATCAGCACAAGCCTGCAGTTCTCCATCATAGAAGAGTTCATTAGGAATTTCCAAAATGGCAGGGTGAGACCTGAAAAAACAAATGATTTAGTTTGCAATAAATGTATAATGTGCTGTTTTTTTTTCTTTTGTTGTGACCTGTAATTGCGGAGAAGTTTAGTGACAAAGCGGTTGTCAAATGTGTCATTTGTTTTCTGATAAAGAGGGAAGTCTGTCATCAAACGCTCCAACAAGGACAGCCCTGCACACAGCATGAAGTCAATACAAAGCAGAACGTTACTACTGTAATGTAGGACCTCATGGGTACTGTCTCACCCATGCCAAATTTGAGAGCCAAAGGAGATCTGATAACGGGCCCAAGTTGTTTAGGGTCTCCAGCCAAAACAACTTGACCAGTCTCTGGATTGAGTAGTCCTGCGTTTTAGAACGAAATCAAAAGCGGAATAAAAAACTTACAATAAATTTAAACCAAAAAAGATACACTTTTTTTTAACGCCAACCTGGATTTTTAGCTTTACCTGCTAATGGCACTATACACTCAGTTTGCACAGCGTGCCCTGCTTCGTCCACAAACACATGGGTGAAGTGACCAATGGGGATGTTTCCTGACACCAGCCTGCAGCATATTTTTTCTGTTATTATAAATTCTAAATGCAAGTCAAAGGACTCTTGTGTACCTTCCAGCAGTTAACAATGTTGTGACCACAATTTTATACTCCATAATCTGCTCTTTCGCTGGAAAAACATAACAGTCTCCAGTCAGATTAGAGCAAGCCTGTGTAAGCACAAACACATCCAATGTAAAAATACAGTACAATATACATCTAAATGAATATATCAAATTTTAATGAAAACAAAAGCAGATAACCCAATTGACCTTGAGCTCTTGTGGCACCAGCTCAGGGTCACGGCTGCTGGCGTACATCCTGAACACTGAAGACTCATCCACATGATCTCGAATCTTTCTGCAGAGGAGATCGGCAGCACTGTTGGAAGGGGCACAGGCCAGGATGTGACAGTTGGCCTTGCATTTCTCTATCTGTTTGATGGCCTCCACTATTGTCACAGTTTTGCCTGTAAAAGTTTTGGATTTATGTTACACATTTTTTTTTGGCATGCGAAGAAAGATCCATTTTAGCTGGATGAGGCAAATGGCCAAACTACAATGAGCTTCATGTCCCTTGACCGATGGCTGCTGTTGTGGTCTATACAAAAATACATATAACATTTTCTCAAATAGTGAGCCCTTGTCATGGAAAGTGAAATTAGTCAAACCCACAGCTTTGCATTGTGTGGCGGAAAGACACTTCATAATACAGCTGTGACTACAGCTTATGAAATCAAATCAGAGTGAATAATGGATTCAAATGTTAAGCATTTTGGTGCCTTGAAAAATCCTCTGTGATGCTGAACTACAGTGGGACACACATCCCACTGCAAACCACATTTGATATGAGGCATGGGTGCACATTCAGTAGTACCTGTACCAGGTGGACCAAACACAAGGTAAGGGGCTGGCTTAGATGAACCTGCAACAATGTGCTGTACAGCTCGATACTGCTCTGGGTTTTCCTCCAGCTTCCTGTCAAAAAGTCTGTGAAGTGAAGAAAGTAAGGGTCAGATGAGTTTTCATTAAGATTCCTTATTAAACAGGTCAATTTTATATGACAGAACAGATTTTTAAAGTACCCACTTGAGATCAGGTAGAGTCTGTTGTGGAGCAGGTGAAGGAGGTGCCTCTGGGAACAGCACTGGGGCCAGTTTATTCCCCATGGCAAACTCTGCTGCTCTGTGCTGGATTCTCAGAGTAAGACGGTTTATGGTGAACTCGATGTTAAACTTCATACCTTTTATAAAGATCGCCAGTAGCCTGATAAAGAATCACAAAATACATTAAAATGCAAATTATAACTTTAAAAATAAATACACGTTAGTCTTACTCTGAGCTAAAGCCCAGTTTGACACTGTCCAGCTGCACAGAGTGGACATAACCACGATATTTCTTCTCTGTTTCTCCAACAGGATAGGCCAGCAGCTGGTCTCCTCTCAGCACAGACGGCCGATTCTCAGCAACACCTGGAACCTGACAACAAATGGTAAATAAATAACTTTTATTTTTCATAACCTATAAAGAGTGCAGAACTGGGTTATTTGGATCATCATTAGCTGTGCTTTATACTACTTTGTGCTTTATACTACTTTATACTACAGTAAATCCTACAGACTGTACCTTGAGCACCAGAAGTTTTTTATTGCTTTTATCTTTTTCCATTGTTGCCTCCTGTTGGTCGTCATTGGGTATGTTATATCTCCGGATATCCACCTCCATCTGAAGTTCTTCCAGATAAAGCATCAGCTTAAACTTTTCTGTATAGTTATCCCAGCTCAGAGGGGCTTCTAATATTCCTTTCCTTAAATGAAAACATTCAACCAATTACTAAATACTGTGTTATTTGATTATGTATTGACATTTGGTTACCTTTTATCACTGTAGCATGCTTGCTGTTTGAGGGCTCTAAGGAGAGGGTTCATGAAGTCTGGGATTCGATATGGCTTCAGTGCCACTTCATTTCTCAGTTTCATCACAGACATGCTGAGAGGTGAGAAGTGACAATAAGAATCATCATGACAACCAGTAACAAGTATTTGTTGGGTAAATGTATACCCTTCAGGAGGCTGCCCATCCACAACTATGAAATTAGCTGGAGGGGTCCATGCAGGGGAAGAGCGGGGCTTGTAAGGCGCAGCAGGGGCCAACTCTTTGCCCAGTGTGGTCATACACTGTGCCTCAATAAAGCGCACAATGTGAAATGAAGTGGAGGATTTGAGGTCTGGTTTGAACTCAAAAGCAAGTGTCACAGGGTGGAAACCAATCGCACTGCCATTGAACTTAACTTTGATTTCATAGTGCTCTCCTACAAAAAAAACATACCATAATAACTTGCACAGGCATATGTTAGTAATAAGTATGACTCATCTCAGTACAGCAACATCATAGTTCAGTTAAGAACTAGAGCAGATGGATTAAACCATAATGAATGAACGAATGAATGAATTAATAAATAAATACATTTGTAGTATACAAAAATTATATTTCGATTGTTCGATGTTTATTAGGTTACACATAGCATGTAAAATGTATTTCCAACTGAGAAGCAGCTTAACAGTCATGAATTTCGTACTATTACATTGTGCGTTGGATATATTGTGACATTATGAGAGATTGAACATCCCGTGATCTTTTGAAACTTTTAAACAGATTAAATAAATGCACATAGTTTTGCAAACAGAAGTGAATGGCCCCATCACCCTTCGATGGTATATTCATATCACAGTTACCTGGATTGAGTGTCAGGGGGTTGGTCTTGGTGACTTTGTGCTCATCCTCCAGAGAGAAGAACTGGAGCCAGTGCAGAGCAGTATAGTAGATGAAATGCACTGTTTGGTTGCTAGTATTTTCAATGTTCAGGAACACAATGTACTGTAAACAAACCAGTGGATGTTTTACATTTTGTATAAGTCACTTTTTATCATTACTTTGGGTTAAGGCTGTGTTCATGCATTTGATACCTCAGTCAGACTTTCCACACACAGCCTCATTTTTCCATCTGTAAACAGCTCCTCGGAAGTGATCTTAATGCCATGTTTGTCAGAAGTGAACTCAGCCCTGTGCATGCAAAACACCATGCAGTTTGGATTTAGTAAAAATGTATTAGTTTAGGTTTTTAAAAGTACAGCGTTAGTATAATTGTTATTTTAAGTCACTTGTTAGGTTACTCATTACTTTTTTACCACAGTTTTAGTTGCATTTTACATCTCTTTTTTATACAAACCCTGATGAATTTAACAGTTCAAAGCTTGAATCTGTTGTTTTAAACCCCAATCCATGTGTTGCCTGAGCTCTGGCCAATCAGAGCAGGTGCTGTTATGTGTGTTTCCAGGTAAAGAAAGCCACAAGAGTGAGACCAACGTGGACTGGGATGATTTGGAATCAGTAACTATGATTTTAAATGTAATAAAGTACAATCACATGGCAGAATCAAACTTAATTACAAGTACAGTTTTAAAAATACACTCCAAAAAGTCAAATTACCTAAAAATATACTCAATAACAGTGAGATATTTGTAGTTAATTTCCACTATTAAACCCAGAAACTGATGCACACTGATACTGAGCTGCTACTTCTACAATATACTTGAAGAGGCCAGAGGTACAAGTAATACAATAAAACAAACAAGGACATTGAAAGAATTGCTGATTATTACCTCTGTATCTTGAGTTTTTTCAGAAGGTCACAGGCCAGTTTCCTGCGGCATCGTACCCCGCTCTCTGCCTGGTCTGGAGGGGAGTATTCCTGCACAGAGGGGGCACTGACCGCTGCTGCAGCCTCATCTCCTCGGTTTGGGGGGTGCTGTCTTCTGCCTGAACTCCATTGGTCCACATATAAAGCCTGTACCTGCAATTGAGAATAAACCACTCAAAAAAGTCAACTAATAATTATTAAATCTGTTATTTTGACAGTGTATTTAATCTGTAACTGATACGTTAATTGATACAGGCATAACTTAATTATGTAAAGTTGTTGGTAGCACAAGGGACCTACATCTGGATGGAAACAAACACGTCCTCTTCTTGACTTTCCCAATAGGTTAAAGGCTCTTAAGGCATACAGCACTGAGCTAAAGTTTGGATCTCTTTCACCAGAAGTCCTAAAAAGTGAACATCAATTGTTAAAATAAAATAGCTGAGAATATCGTTCTGTTGGTAGACTGTAGGGTGAACGTTTGATCATTTTGACCAACTCAGCTCCGAATTTTAACTTACCTGTTTCTAAACTCGGTGTTGTAAATCTCTTTGAGTTGTTCTCTTTGCGTAATTGAAGTTCGATTTGTCTCTTTTAAATATTCATAGAAGTCCAGTCCAATCTGACGTAAATGGGCAAGTGTTTTTTTTACCATAGTGAAAAAAAGTCTTTGCAGCAGGGTGCTGCCTCACACTCGTCACAATCCAGTAATGTCGAATTTCGTGTCAAGTCGAACTAGGAAACACAAGTCTTTCGTTTTCCATTCGGGAGGAGTCATTAGATAGAGCATTTTATTGACGTGCTCGGTAGACAGCGTCTGACACTCCTCTCGCTTTAGAAGAATCGAAACTTAACTTCACGTGAACATGACTCGTCCTCAGCTGAGCGCAACGAAACAGAGATTAACCAGCGGACGCACCTCAGACACGTCTGTAGGAAAGGCGACTAGAACGAAGGGACGCACTGGTTATGATTATTTGACTATGATAATACTGTTGCGAAATGTTCAAAGAACATCTGCATGTAATGCTTTTATCACTTCTCACCACAAAGGGGCAGCAATGGATAAATGCTCCAAACTATACAACTAGGCCTTTTTTTTGTTTGTTTGTTTGTTCTTATTTTGTTTGTTTTTTCTTTTCTTTTTTTTTTCTTTTCTTTTTTTGTACCTTCCTATCCTTATAGCCTGTCCATAGAGTTGGACACTCTCGGTTTTATAAATCATTATAATTACGTTAAAAGTGACAAAACTATGTTGTTATAACATGATACAAAATTATCAAAAAATGACTTCGCAGGCCTATCCATTCACTGGTAGTGGTGCTGCCCTCTGGGAGGCGCTGTCTGACAAGAGCTACACTTCAACAGGACCATAGACACCGGCCCATCCCGCCCACACATAAGCCGCGGTTCCGGAAGTAAATTTCTCATACATTTTTGCGACAGGGATTTAGAAAGAATCAAGTATTACGAGTTAACGGCATAACGGAAGCTAACCAGCTATGTAGTAACTAATGTCCATAACGCGGTTGTTTTCAGCAAAAAAAAATAAAATAAAATTCGGCATAATGTTTTAATTATTTAGATAGTCGATAGTTCTTAAGTCTAGTCACTAAGAGAAATCATATGGTTCAACATTTGTTGATTGTTGCCTTTGAGATATTTCAAGTTAATATCCAATGATATCAATAGGGAAAAGTGTGTATAATTATATGTGTGTGTGTGTGTGTGTGTGTGTGTGTGTGTGTGTGTGTGTGTGTGTGTGTGTGTGTGTGTGTGTGTGTGTGTGTGTGTGTGTGTGTGTGTGTGTGTGTGTGTGTGTGTGTGTGTGTGTGTGTGTGTGTGTGTGTGTGTGTGTGCCTGTGTGTGTAAATGTATGTATGTAAATATATATATATATATATAGAGAGAGAGAGAGAGCCTTTCATGGCATTCGAATGCTGAACAGCGCATTATTCGTTCACTCAAATACTACACACTTGATGGTAAGCTGCTTTTGTAGGCACTGACAAGCAGGAATGGCTATGTGCTTGAAGTATATTTCAACTAATGTATTTTGCCTTCTTTGTGTGTGTAGCCTATTAGTATCAGAAAACTACTGTGAAGCATTGGGTTTATGCAATGACAATAAAGGCATTCTGATTCTGAACAACAAACCTATCATAAAAAGCATGATATTATCTGTTTTAATATTTTTTTCATATCATGTTTTATCCAGAACACTATCATGAAATAACAGAATTTAATATGAATTTATTCCATGTAATAGCATAATAGTTTCATCTGTCATAATACTGTTCATGTTAAAACATGATACAATTGTTTTTTTGTTTGTTTTTTGTTTTGTTTTCTTTGTGTTTTGTTTTTAATGAGACAGCATTTTCATGTGACATGCCCTGAACTCCCAGGAGCACTCCCCTGGTATGAGCTGTGCGTGCTTATCAGTTTGAACAAAAGAGAGCAACAATTAAATTTGGACACAACACTGTTTTTTTTTTCTTCATTTTTACAAACAATCCTTTGATTTAAAAACAAAACAAAATTACTTCATATCAGTAGGCCTACTTCTTTTGCTGAGTGCAGATTATCCAATTATATTTGTATGTATGTTACCAGTGATGAATGAGTGATGTCAAGCATTACCAACACCTGAATGAGTGGCATGATAGTTCAGGAAAGGGTCTGAACCACTGTGGACTGTTGCGTGAGTCTGTCCAATGCAGCTCAAGGAATCAGGCATTAAGTTTGGTCCAATTTGTTTTAATCTTGAGCACAAAAAATCTGTTAAAATACATTATTTGGTCTCTCTTGAGGGTTGTTACAGAGTGGCACTGGTCCAGCCTGAGTAGTGCCCACTGAGGGGATAGATGGCTATCAGGGGCCACAGGGACAACACTGCATGTTTTTGGCAGCTGCACATGTTGTAATGGGGTCTTCCTGTTGGTCTGACGCACAGAGGCAATAACCGCATGTGGATTAGTTTGTCTCTATGAGTTCAGTTCACAATGACCTTTTAGTAACATTCAGAACATGTACGTATAATTGTTGACCAAATACGCATACTAACTTTGCATATTGTTTGTTTGCAAATGCATACACATACCACCACTGACAACATTAAACAACAGTGTTTTACTGATTATCGATAGTCTGTAGAACATGAGAATATCAATGAAGAACAAAAATTTCATTTTGATCTGAAGCTCATGGCTTGTGTTTTAAAGTTATAAGTTCCCTTGTAGGTGCTGCCTTCCCTGTGTCCATGCTTAGGACAGACATGACTAAATAACTCTCATATTAGAATAGACACAAATCTTATTTCACCTCCAAAATGCATTGAGGGTGAATTTAAAGTTTGCTTGACATATCCATAAAGGTTTTACAGCTGTGTTTAGGAGCAACCATGTCTTGAGTTTTAGCGTCCGTACATGAACAGTGGATCACCTGCTCCATATTAACTGTGTCCAGGTTGCAGTCAAACGTGTATTGGCCAGGCCAAATCAAAGTCATCGGAGAGCCCTGTTGGCGCGGCTGGCTGGGGAAGAAAAAGTGTTGTCAGGATACAGAGAGCAGCTGATTTATACAGCACTGAGGCCTGGATCAGGGGCAGAAATGGAGAGGGCCTAATTCGGACCAGTCTTGGTCTGTGCAGAGTGAGAGCTTGGTGGTCTGTGCCAGTGCCCTGTGCTAATGTGTGTGCACAGGGGGACAGGGCAACAGGCTGTCTGTGGTGTGCATCACAATAGAATCAGAAAAAGGTTTATTGCCATTGTCATTGTCAAAATTCACACAATTGCTTTGGCCACAAGGTGCAGCATACAACAATGAGTAAAACAGAAGCAAACTATAAAAAAGAAGGCATGCATAAAATTAATAATTTACTAATAGCTATGAGCTGTTGACCTTTGTGCTTTGAGAGGTTTGTCATCTTAAAGCATAAGTTCAAGCCAATATTATTAATATAAATAGGTCTGATTTAGAATAGAATAATAACTTTCTGAAAGGTTAGCATGGCTATTGGCAACATGATCCGAATGATCAGAGCCATGTTGCCTGATGCATTTTGCCCCTGAGTGTCCCATGGCAAACAGGTCCTTGATGATGGGTCTGACCTTTGTGGAAGGGCTCAGCCCATGGGCCCACTTTCCTATGGCTCACCACCTGCAGACATTTTCTGTTTTCTGAAATTACACTGTTATGTCTATTTTAAATATATTTTTAAAAATAAAAGAAAATTTACCAATCCGATCCAATCCAAATGATCTCCTGCAGTGTGAAATGAAAAATCACATATTTAAAAATACAGACGAAAAACATAAGGAACTCATCTGTCATTTATGGTTCAGGAAAAGCTGGACTTCAAGGTTTAAGCTACAGGTCAAAGGATATAATTGTTATTATTTTATCATTGAAAATCTACCTTTTCCTTTAAAAACTTTGATGTTCTACTGTGTGACAGCTTCATTTTAATTCTTAAAATTAAAAATATGCTTTATTATAGACTGTTAGGCTATTATTCAATTAACACTAATCACATATCAGGTAATTTAAGAAATGTTTTTAACTTTTTAAATGTCAATTTTTATGAATGTGATAGGAGACGTCACACCACAGTATGTTAATATATCTAAACAAAAATTGCATTGTATTGCTTGTGAAAAGCCATCCTTACTTACACTGAAATGACGCTGAACCCTTGGGACTGCTATTCTTTTTGTCAAATATATATTTCAAAAATATGTTTTCTACAAACACAAGACACATTTTATTAAAATAAGGGATATGTCTTTTAGATTCTCGTGCACCTATTGAATTAAAAGTTAAGAGGAATTCATTGTCCAAAACTGGACTGTGGGACGAAGGGTGTCCCAACATTTTCCTCATGCATCAAACCAATGTTATATATAAAAAAAACAACAATAGATGCATCATAATTTGTTTGAGAGTTTGTCTTGGTGGGTAGTGCGGAAAACAAAAAGGAGAACAATTACTTTTTTTTCCGAAAGTAAAAGTAAAAGCAAAAGTAATCATGTCAATTTCTCTGACAACGGCAATAAAGCTTTTTCTGATTCTGATACATGTTGTGACCCCTGGATGTACCAGTGGATCTCCCGGACACAGCAGAAGTAGAGGCAGCAGCCCACCCAGAGGAGCCAACATGCGGAGGGCAGATGTAGGCACCCGCTACAAAAGGTTGGTCCAAATAAGTCCCATCTGATAGCCCTGCACTCTGCCTGCACACTCCTAGCTCATCTTTGTGAGTCTCTTTTTTCAAATCCTCTCAAACTTCTTGACCATTGACCTTCCGCTCCATACTTTTTCACATCTCATGGCTTTTTCTTTTGTTCTGTTGTATGTGTGGCAGATCTCAAGGGAGCAGGTAAAGTATAAATCCATACCACTTCTGACGTCTCAGTCTCTGGTTCACATTTGGTCCAATGCCCTGCTATCAGTCACCCCTCCACACTCCTCTCTTCTCCTTTCTATACCCCATTTCAAAAGCATGTGAAGTTCTTCTGTTGAAAACTAAATTATAATGTCATGCCAAATTAGCAGCGATATCAACTGCAATAATACTCCTTGGTGGTAATGTTTCTCTTGTTAAATACAGTTTAATGTTACAACATGTAAACACAGTTGACAGTTCACAGCATCTACTCCAGCAGAGATTTTATTTGTGGACAAATCAAAGAGAGATCCGCAAAAATCTGATGACATGTGTTTCCTCTGTGCACAGTTTGATTATTTAATGTGTATTAATATCAAATTAGCCCAATAATGATTTTTTTTTTTTAATCCGGTCTAGCAACATGTGTCATGTGTAAGCAAACTGAAACTATGAGACATATGCTCCAAGAGTAATTCAAATGGGATCAAGGTGAAAGAACTTATTGAACTTTGTGGACTGAAGCTGGCAGCAGCTCTGAGCCTCAGACCAGAGGCGAGCTCATTGTATGCGGGTGTGAAATCACTCTAAACCACCAGGGGGCTGTCCATCACACTCGCTGAGAGCTCACATTTCACCCTGACAGGTAAGTGCCAGTTGGCTGCACACAACTTTTGAGCAACTTGGGTAAGTATTCTCAGTTCAATTATAAACAAATAGAAATGACTTACTTTCTACAACAGGTAGAAAGATGTTGCACCAGCATCAAACTTGTCGTTATTACAATATTATTTCCCCTCCCAAAGTCAGGATGATGGCTGTGATCCTAGGCTTACTGCCACAGGAAATTAAAGACCATTGGACAAGAGACATGTCTCTGAAGGAGACACCTTTATTTACAGAAGTTGGAGTAAATATTTTTAATACAGTACACATTTACAATTGATTAAATCCTTTCCCATACACAAATGTTTACACGTAATATTAGGTGCTCCAGACATCTTGCTCAGACAGCAGCAAATCCACAAAGTTTTAAAGCTTTCATTTTGTGTTTTGTTATTAGTTTTTGTGCCAGATGCTTCAGTCCTGTCTGATCCCTCACTGTCTCATAGGTTCACTAAAGCTGGCATTACAGATCCGTTGAGGAGCTGTGACCACCATGCTGGGGTCCTACCTCCCAGTGAGAGTGTGTGTGTCTAAACCACATTTGATTTTTATACGCTCGTGGCTAACGGGAGCCAGATGTAGTGGCCTCTCTCCCTTTCCCTGCCTTTAATGAGATCTGCACAGTCATACAGCTGTGTACAGTATAGAAAAAATGTATCTGTAAACGTAAATTTAAAAAAATAATGTAATGAACCACGCATCTCATGACAATAGACCTCAGAACAGCTGGTTTCGAGAAATATGCAACTTAATCTAAAATAAGTTTAAAAATGAATATAAATACAAAAAAAAAGTACTGTATTAGGACCACTGTTTTTCTCTTGTCTCAATGTTGTAGAAGCTTGAAGTTAATTTTATGCCTCAGTTGTTCTGTTTGGCTAAACAGTGTGTATCCAGATAAACTGTTTCAGACAAATATTTCAGCACATAAAGATAAATGAGAGACAATAGATCATGGTGTCAAAGCTTAGTGAAAGTTTAGGACACTTTGCCATCACACACAAGATTCATGAAGTTGAGGTCAAGTCAAAACCTTGAGTTACCCTAAACTGCACAAACAAACAGAGACAAAGTAAGAAAACGGTGCATGATATGAGACTGTTAGCACTGTTATTTTTAGAATATACTTAAAACATTTAACAGTGACTGGCAAACATCACCACCAGAGCAGTGACCATCACTAATGTTGAAGCTGGCCTGTTCCAATGTTCATGTTACTGTTCTATATTTTCGGCTGGGTTCTAGGACTCACATTTGTGGTACAAAATCATGACTCAAATAACAGAAATTTAGTTGTTTTGTAACAGAGCAGTATATGAAAAAGAAAATAAAACATCAATTGAATAGCAATGGTGTAAATGGAAATCAAATGTGAGTGCAGTGGGTTGGTCAGAGATGGGCTGAGGTCCCAGTTGGCCCTGACTTCAAACGCCCTGGGCCGCTGCTCAGAGCACCTGTAGTGTGTTAGAGCTGCTCTCATCACTGTGGCCGTGCAGCTATTACAGATCATACAGATCTGCCAGTGGCACACAGAGGAGCTGGACCTCAAACATCAGGAGGAAAAACTTGGTCAAAGACGGACACTTGAAAATTATGACTTTTTTGCTTAAAGATGGCCATGGACAGTCTTTTTAAACTACTGTTGGAAGTTGACAAATCTCATCAATAAATATTGTGAATATAGAAAACAAGGGAAGATTTTTCTGTATAGAAAAATCATCAGCAGGCATAACAGGTACTCCACCTGTTGGCGCACTAACACGTGAGGTTAAAAAACAAAAGTTTATCCACTGGAGAGTTGAATTGACAGCAAGTACTGCCAGGACTTGACACTGTTTATGAAATGAAGAATATTCGTATGTGTTACAGCCAAATCAGCACCTTAGAAAGTGCTGACTTTACACAATAACTTAAAAGGAAGCAGGGGTTTATGAGATTAAAGAAACACCTTAAAGCTTAAAGTTAATCAGGGCCACACGTTCACATGGGGCCTTTAGCAAATCAAAGCTCAAACTGAAAACTCTGCATAAGCACTTTCCTCACCTGGAACTCAAATGTCAAACATTTTCATATGTTGCTGCCACCAAATACATGCAATGATTCAGTGTCATTCTGTTAAACCACTTTAGTTTTGTCTGTTTGATGACTCACGGTATGTTATGGTTCCCATGTGATCAGCTTTGCAGCAGAAGACAACAGTTCCCTCCTAAGAACAGAAAACTCATCAACAACACTCAACACTCCAACCTGATCATGCTCTGTTGCAATTGCTTTGGTTTTGAGTCAGACGCATCGACTTTCACTTCAATGGTAATATATTGTAGATGATTTGGTCCCTAAGTACACTATGACAAGTAGACACCAGATTATTTCCGTCTGAGAACATCATGCCGCTCATGGGTCATACCTGTTTCCCACTGACGTGTCTGAGATGTCCTGAACATCAAGCGTCTCACTCACATCTCTGTTAACTGCTCTATGTGTCATCTGCACACATGACGGCAGCTTGAAAAAGATGCTTAGTGGATCGTCTCCACAAGAAGGTTACAGGATAGGTATTGCTTGGTTGGAATGTAACTGGCTTTTTTGTCCAACCTAGAACAAATACTCAAGTCTAGTTACAATCCTGGTTTAAGATTGGTAAGAGAGGACAGAAGGACATGCAACGTTGCTGTACTCTTTGCAACTTCTTGTTTGTAACATCTAAAGAGAAGGGATAAAGGAACTTCCCTCCTGGTCCAAGCCTTACATCAGGGGCTCGCTCAGAGGTACAGACACTAATAACAGGACATGACACCTTCTCTGAGCATGAGCCAAACTCCCCACGACCGCAGCTCTGCTCCTGAATGGTACATCTCTGTCAGCAGATCTAAATTTACAAGACAATAAATTAACAGGACTTCCAGACACATAGGCCCTTCCATATGCAGCATGACACAATTGTCCCTGAATAACGGTTTCATTTTAACTGCTGTCTGACCTAATTAGGTAATATTCAGGTGAAGCAATCTGCTTTTTTTTCTGCACGTACATACGCACATACGTGTCCTCGTGATCTTACCTTCTTAGATAAACAAATTGCTGCTGAAAGATGTAGCTTTCTACAGAGATTGGAAAGAGGATGATACAGATTAGGATGGTATGAATTCTATATTCTATGAACAATTACAGTTAATCTATATTATGTAATTACTGTGAAATACTGAATTCCATTACTGAAACTGAATTGTTACATGTGTATTGTGCTTTATCGCTCCTCACACTTGAGCAGCTTCAGTACCCATGGGTAGAATGAAGCAAGGCTGCCAGTCCATTACCCACTCTCACACACATTTATGGACAAGATGTCTTGCCCAAAGACACAAACAGAGGACTTTTGTTGGGATTGACTGGTGAATGTTCTAACCACTGATAAACTGGGGGCAGTTTTCATAATGATATTGCAAAAGGCTGCGAGCAGGTGCTCCTTGTCCCTGTCCAGCCTGTTCCCACTGTCGTCCCGTATAAGCCTATGTACGATATCTCATCTAAAGCTGCATGCTTTTAGTTTTGAAAATACTGACATAATGTGCAGTTTGATGTCAACTTTTCCTCATTGCACACTGCACTTGAGTCCCTTGTATTTGCCCCCGTTTAGCCTCTGATGAGTCAGTATTTTTTTTTCCTTTCAGGATTCCATTGCCACTTGACTCTGTCGTTGTTGTTTATTAAAAGAAAGCTGGGGTCAAGTTCACTGTGCACTGAAAAGTTGTATTCATTAGCATTTAGGAAGAAAATATTAACTGAGGGCTAGATTAGCGTCTTTTCCTCACCTTCTCAGCCATGGGACAATAATGTGTGTGGGGCAGTGTAAGCGCTAATACAAATATGTTTATAAAGAAGATTAGCGTTCACAGTCGATTTGGCATAAACAGTTGAATTGTTTTCTCAAGTATTTGATAAAATCATGGTTTGTTACAGCGATAGCTAATTCCAAAAGGGATTTTGCACATTACTTCCAGCCTGAGGTGAACAGCATCTACTTGAGGGGGGAATAAAAACACAAATTAATATTCTGGAAAACTGGTGGTTTATGTTGAGATGACATTTTCATGAATCAGGAGCCATGCAAGGACAGAGACATGGTTGGGATACATAAGATGACAGCTCACAGTCAAAACACGAGAAGAAGAGGAGCACATGCCCAGATGCATGATGGGTAGAGAGGATCCTGTCCGCTGCCTCAGCACTCTGTCTTACACATGTGGTTCAGATTTAAGCCGTATAGCACGGCTACACTGGATCATTTGGCTCTGCACACATAGTCCAACATTCCCAACTTTCTTCTTTAACTTTAATATAAAAACATTAATAATAACTTAGGTCACATACATTAGTTTTACTGGGTTTGCAGAAAAATATTCTTTCAGGATTTGAAGGAATTGTTGACAACATTTGTCCTTTAAGATTATTTTGTTTTTAATTGCATAATTGCTTGAACCCATACTCTTCAGTAACAAAAACATTATGTTGTTGGTTATAATAATGTAATGTAAGCCATGAATAATAATAACTTGTGTTAATAGCCTAATCACTGAAAGTTCAGATTACTGTGGGTTTGGTTTTGTTGAATCAAATATGTTTTACTGTTTATTTTATTTTAATAATCCGGACCTACAGTTTTACCCCTTCCTATGGGCCTTGTCATTTTAACGCATCAACACAGAATGACAGCACACTATAGGCACTGATCAGAAGAGCTCACGGAAACTCAGTAACCCCTATGTGCCCAATAAACAGAGCCCTCCCTCATGTCTCCCTCTCTCTCTGAGCGCTGACTCTGATAAAGCACAGGTCCAGCGTGAGCATCCAAACCCCGCAGCGCGCACTACACCACCAGAGACGCACGAGCACCAAGCAGTCATATCCTCGCTTTGGTTAGATCCGTTTTTGACCCTGAACCTCTGGACTTACTCTTGGACGCGTGCTCTGGAGACTGGACACTTGTTGCTTGCGGATAAACTCACTCACGTACGCCGGCGGACAGAGCGCACATGGCACCGGTAACAGCGCGCTTGTGATGGACAGCGACGCACCAGGGAACACTTGAAGGATGCCTGACGCAATCTACTGAACTAACTTTATCCAGATTTGTCTTTCTTTTCCTGAATTCTGTGGAGAATTTCAATACTTGTGCAGGAATCATGCTCAGGCTGAAGCGATTTTTGAGCGTCAGGACAGAGCGGACAGTGGAGGTCAAGCTGTCACCCAGGTGGTCGTCATGCCCCAAACCTATTCCTACGCGGATTTACAGTGCGTGTCTGCTCCTGCTGCTGCTTATAACGCCACGAGTGGACTCTTCATGGTGGTAAGTAGGCTACGCACATCAAATTCTGGGGCATTAAATTCAGCAATTCTGGAAGAGATCACAATAACCTGAAGGCCGAGCCCAGTTCACCCTTTGAGATTGTTAAGTGGCTAAATTAACCTTTTTTGAAGCTCAAGTAATAGGCTAGTGGATTGACTCTGTTTAAGATAAAATGACGTGTTGTATGAATGAAATCTTAAAAGTTAGTCATTGGCAACGCTCAGTAATAATGTGGTTCTTGTGGAGCTCAGCTGGAGCCTGCTTTAGACGGAGGCAGCGTGGTCATTAATTCTCACAGGTACTCACACACAAACAGGACTTCACTAAAATATCCCGAAAACCCTGTCTGCGTAATAACATAAGAGAAATCGTCTAGGAGCGTGCAGAGAAAAGTGCCTGCGTGGGCGGAGTGCGCAGGAATGCCTACAGGCCTATTGTAGTTTGTATGGATTAATGGCAGTTATGGCATGATGTAGTAAAAGGAGTGAAAAGTTGTGCCTTTAGGGGGTGTTCTGGAAAAGAACTATGCGCAATTTTACTTTTTATTTCTACTTTTTATTTTCTTACGTTTTTCGGTAGCTACGCTTAATTAACACAAACGAAACTATACCACGTTTGTGAAATGCTATGAAATCATGTTGAAGGCACCCATTTCTCTTGTGTTACCTAATCATGAAACTATAATCTTAATTAAAGTGATTATGCATAGATTTATTTTTTTCAGTATATATTTAAGACATAAATTAATTCTGTCGACATGATTACCGAACAGCTACTTCATAAGAAGATTAAAGTGCTCAAAAATCAGTCTTTTTGGTTTTCAGTCTTAAATGAATCACGAATCACACACACACGCACACACACACGCACGCACGCACGCACGCACACCCACACACACACACGCACGCACACACATACACACACAAATACAGAACACTGTGACCAGCTCATTGTGGAAAGATTCATTCCAATGAGGACAGCTCTGGTCACTGCAGGGATAAGAAACCATTAGAAGTGATGATCTACTTTGTCTTGTACATATTTAAATATACTGACAGCATTTATTATTCTGTAATAAAATAACGGACCAGGACAGGACTGTAGTGAACAGCTTTTCATTAACTAGACATTCAGCAACAGGTAGGACATCAGGTGTACAACCTCCTCCTATTGTGTCAATCAATTCCTATCAATTATTTTACCAGTTGTTACTTGTATTGACACTGCTCTAAAAGAATCAATACTTCGAGAAAATAAAAATTTAAAAATCACTTTTGTAATGAAGCTAGGACAACAACCATTGTTTGATGTGACACTTTTAATATTACCCAATGGCACTCATAACATACCATTCTCAGCCAGGTCTTTTAAGTGAATCTGAGTAAAAGATATGATCAAACCAGAAGTTTACCAGAGATGTACTACTTCTGAACCTGCACACTCATCCCACACACACACACACACACACACACACACACGCACACACACGCACACACACACACACACACACACACACACACACACACACACTGGTCTATATCCATATTCTAACTGTGTTCTGGTGTTGGGGACAATGATTTACCATCCTATAAAGTGCAAGGGTCCACCTTTTGCGCAGAAAATGAAGTGTGAATGGCTGCTCTGACTCTTGTTCCTTTGATGAGCACTCCTCTATGCTCTTGCTAATCCCTCTCAGAGGGGGACAGAGTCTCGTAAAACCCACGACCACACAGCTCACACTCTGACCTGCTGTGGTCAAGAGATGCACACTCTATTCTGGGGGGAACCCTGCTCTACTTTCATTATGCTTTTTATTTTATTACAGTGTGAAAGATGGGGTGATTTGGTGAGTGATAAGAATCAAAGCAGACAGGGGCCTTCGAGACAGCACTGATTTGTGACAATGTGAATGGTTGGAGAGATCTCATTGGTGCGCTGTTAAACAGCAATAGGGGAGAGGTTAAGTGCTTATTTATATGGAGAGCAGAGTAAATGGGTTCAGGCCCTTTTCCCAAACCTTTATCGTTAAGTGTAGTGATCTCTTACTCAAACCAATTTGCTGCTTGTGCTCCCCTTGTGTCTCTGCTATTTTGTGTTATAGTTAAATCTTTGGCTTTGGTCAAGTGACTGAAGTGAAATCAAATATGAATGGTCATGTTTATCATTTCCTATCTCTGTTTTGGGCAGTTGAAAACATGCCTGGCTAGATTGTTCGACTTGAATATGCCATAGCATAACCTGTTTGCATGTCCGAAAAGTTTTTTATGAAGTTTTTCATCTTTGTTACTTCTTGGTCCACAGGTATATTGGTACACTCGGGGCACGTGTCATTTGTAACAACATCCCTGGTTTAGTGAGTAAGCAGAAGCAGCTGTGCCAGCGTCACCCTGACATCATGCAGGCCATCGGTGAGGGCACCAAGGAGTGGATCAGGGAGTGCCAGCACCAGTTCAGACACCACCGCTGGAACTGCAGCACCCTGGACCGGGACCACTCTGTCTTTGGACGGGTCCTACTGCGCAGTAAGTCCATGTGTGTGTCGGTGGTTCCTGTACGCCCACTACACTGCGTGAATAGAGTCACTAATGGACTGTGTCTCATCAATAAACACAGGGGATCTTCCACGTCTGACGTTTGTAAAACGAACCACAATTTGGTGGATTTGGTCATGTAAGACATGAACTGAAACTAAATGAAAACATCTGTTTTAAGTTTTAAAAAGTTGAAAAATATATTACTTAATTAAGAATGGGTCATAACATACAGAGAAGTACTCCAATATAGGACTTAAAGAAATGTCGACCAATTTGTAAAGTGGTCGATATGGCACCTGGACATGAAAGAGGACATGATAAATTATCATTGACCTGCACCAGCTATAGCAATAGCCACATGCAGCTTCTGGTTTTACACTGGTTATTTATACCGATACTTAGTCCTTGAGCAAAATAAGCTGAAACTTGTAGCACTCACTGATCTAAGTGAATAAGGTCCAGGGTCCTATCTTTTAGTGGTTGTGGGAGTGAATGACAGACTCTTTGGCTGACTGGGCCAGATATTCCCATATTTAATTGCCAATATTTACAACTTAAATATTATTTGTGTTTCTTTTACTTTGTCTTGACCAATGGGGAAATTGCCTCTGAAACTAAATTCCCCCTCAGCCCAGTTTTCTTAAAACTTTAGATACATTTAAGTGATTTTGATATGATAAATGATTTTCTGCCTCTACGCATTTGTAAACGAGGCAAAGGTGCTTTTCTGTGTAAGATGTTTGACACTGGTGTAGCATTTATCAGAATGCATGTGTGTGCGTGTGTGCGTGCGTGCGTGCGTGCGTGTGTGTGTGTGTGTGTGTGTGTGTTTGTGTGCGTGTGCGGGGTGTGTGCATGTGTGTGTGTGTGTGTGTGTGCGTGTGTGTGTGTGTATGCTGGGAATAAGCAGTAATGCACATGTAAATATTTAAAGAGATTCTCTCTGCAGGTTTGAATGATCACTGACATTGACCCATACGGTCTCCGTCTCACACACCCCTCTGCCCCCTGCTCCCATCCAACCACACTCGCTGCGTAGATGTATAGCTAACTAATATAAAATATAAAATAATTTGACCATAGTACATATAACAAACACACAGTATGTTGGTTCAAGAATGCATGTCCTTGTACTTGTTGTTAGTTGCCAGGGAGGCGGTGCTCCATTGACAGAGGTGTCAAATCCACTGATCTGAAGGTGAAGGTCTGCTGTAAACAATAGTTAGTTTTGTGGAGAATTATTTGTTTTTTGTTTTGTTAAGTTTATGATCAGAAGATAAGACCAACATTTTTTGTAATCCTTCGTTAGGCTGCAGTATTTCCCACAAGGGGACTCAGATCGGTTTTGTTTAATCAGTGCAGTCGCAAATGTATGAAGTATTTGATGATGAAATATCATCTTAACCTTTATTTGAAAGTTCACAACATAACTTTTTAAAATGATCTCTTTTTGTTGCTTTTTACAAAAAAAACAACAACAACAACCATATACTCGATACTGAAATTTTGCATATCTTCAAAACAACATTCACAATATAAATATTGAAACACTCTGAGGGTCAAGCTGAAGCTCTTTTTTTCTGTCCTATGTGGGGTCAGTACGTTGCATTCTGTTCGGTCCACATAATTGGGAACATTTATTGCAGATAGTTAAATACAATGGCATTCATGTTCAGGGGAAAAAGAAAAAGACAACATCAGAGCCGTTATTCTATTTTACATTTGAGATGTCATGGCAAAGGGAGTGCTCCAGGTTTACCTGTTCTGTTCACTTGAATCAAGAATAAAAACAGGTGTGAGTCATTCTTACCTTCGGCTTCTGCTCAGTTCCAATAAATCCCCCAAACAATGGAACAAAGACTGCTCCATTTATTAATGAAGTGTACGTGTCCATGGCGGGTTCGCCTAAAACTGTGACGTTCGTGCCAGACATTCCTTTATAGTTCCTTTTTGCCTATAGTGAAACCGAAGATTATTTTTTTGCACAACATGGATGTGACAGTCATGGGGTGACCTTTATTTGTACCAAGACACAATCTACTGCTTATCTGTGACTTTCTGCACATTTCCGTGGCTGTCAGTTTGGCTTTCCCACTGTGCTCCAAGTTTCTCCAGGTATTACGGTTTACATCTCTGAGTTTCCGAATGTGTTGTGCAGGAGACTAAGAGCACTGAAATGTTGCAGCGACAATTGTTAATAAAAACAACTATCATACATACATACATTTAACATGCAAACATAGATAACCTAATTTATGTTGAGCTTTGATTTTAAGACACGCTAGGAACTGTGTTACTTGCGGGTTATTTGCTCTCTGCAGTGTAGATAAACACGCTGAATCTGCGATAGTTTTTACCATCATTTTAGTAGAGTACACACGACATTCTCCAAATGTTATTGGTATCAGGGAGATTTGAACCACAACACCTTAATCGCAGTTCCTTTTTAATTGTTTTCCAGTTTTCCTAGCGAACATGGTGTTCAGTGTTTGTTTGAAAAAGCTGTCCACAGGTGCCATGTTCATGGTGACTTGGTTGGCGAGCATATATTTCTGGTTGTTCTCCCCAACATGTTCTGTGGAGAAGTTCTAAAAATAACCCATGATGTGTCACGTAATTTAGAAGTGAAGAAAACATGTGACCAAGTGTGGCACTACTTTTTCTGGCCCAGACTGAGGTGTTTGCCAGTTCACCTTGTGCGCGGTGGAGCAGGGCCTGGTGTAGCGGCCTGCATTTGGTCCCCGCTCCTTTTCCTTCCATCCATGGGAGGGGACAGCATGTCTCCATGCTGTCGTACTGAGAGTCAAGGATTATGGTGCATGGTGGCTGAGTGACCAGCACTCTCACCTCACAGCAAGAAGGTTCCAAGTTCCACTCCCGGGTTGCCTGCAGTGCAGACTTTACTCCTTGCTGTATCTGTGGTTCCCTCCAGGCCTCATCAACCCAAATGCACAATAGGTCAAATTCTCCACCTACGGTAGTCCTTACCAAACCTCAGCTCTCTGGCTCCCAGAGGCTCCCACTGCTAAGGCTTCCACTGCCCCTGACACGTTGCCCCAGCAGCATTGAAGCATGGGTCAAATGTAGATAACTAATTTTCTTAAGGGGACAATATAGTGTAGTTTATCCTTAAAACCAGTCTGACAAGCAACTACACCAGACACAGTGTGAAATCTAAATTATTCAACCTCACAATAATAGGTTGTTGTCAAGGAAACTGCACACACACAGAATAGTACAGCACTGGCAGATAATGCTGTCATGATATCACCAGCACTGATTTATGGCGTATCACTGTGTCTGTAGTTAAACAATTTATGTGAGAGGAGGGGAGCCCCGCTGAAGGATTATTTCTATGATAATATTTGAACAGAGTTGTCCGATAGTCCACCTCAGGCCTGATATGAATACGTCAGCTGCACCTTGCACACACCCAGCTTCCGAGATCTGACGAGACCTTAAATGTAAAGACTGTTAACATGAACAGGGAGCTGATTCCATAACACAGGAACGTAGTAGCTAAACGCTCTACCTACTGTGCTTTTAGAGACTCTAGGGACCAACAATAGTCCAGCATTTTGGGGACGAAGTGCTCTGTTTGTTTGATACACTGCTATCACATCTTTGAGGTAGGATTGGGCCATATCATTTATGGCTTTATTGATCAGGAGGGGGATTTTAAATTTGAATCTAAACTCAATGGGAAGCCAGTGAAGAGACTCCAACACTCTAAGCTCTGGTTTACATTAACAAACAGCTATCCGATAAATGGATTTAAACCAGCTGAGAGCGGCCCCTCTAATACCTACATCAGATTCTAACCTCTGCAGCAGAATGTTGTGGTCGATGGTGTCAAATGCTGCACCGAGGTCCAACAGAACCAAGACTGAGACCAATCCATTGTCAGCAGTTAATAACAGATCATTTGCGACTTTAACTAGTGCACTTTCAGTGCTGTGGTGTGCACAATTATTCTGTCCATATGCTGTACTGTGCATAACCATAGTCATAGCTACTACTTAATAATGTTGTAGTGCATACTTTTTGTGTTGCACCCCAGATAAGAACATTTTAAAAGTAATCCAGAAAAGAATTGTTTCTGACCACTTTTACTTTGCTGGTTACAGGCAGTCGTGAAGCTGCGTTTGTCTACGCAATCTCTTCGGCGGGAGTGGTATATGCACTTACTCGAGCCTGCAGCCAAGGAGAACTCAAGATGTGTAACTGTGATCCACACAAACGAGGACGGTCCAGTGACGACAGAGGCGAGTTTGACTGGGGAGGCTGCAGTGACAATATTAACTATGGAATTAAGTTTGCCAAAGCTTTTATTGACGCGAAAGAGAGGACTGTCAGAGACGCACGAGCAGTCATGAACTTGCACAACAACCGCTGCGGCAGAACAGTAAGTGATATTCACCTCTTTTAAAACGTGCATTAGGTACTGATAATGCAAGTAGATACCAGCTACGATGGGCCTTAGGGGGGTTACATACTGATCAATATGATTAATCAAGCCCTGTGATTAAATAGTTCAATCACAGAGCTGACACCCAGACAAGCAGACCTTCACAGCTTTGTAGTACTGTTATCTGTGTGGATTGCCTGAGTTGAGATGGCTAGAGGAATACATGTAAATATAGCGAGTCTGTTCTCTGCTTACGCCTGGTTTGGATCCAGTGTCAAAGGCAAAACAACACAGTTTGATTGTCTCTGATTTAGATTCAAAACAGTTACGCATCTGCACAAACTGGATCATTTTTTTTACAAGAACAAAAGTCTAAAGTCAACATTTTTTTCATAATTAAATGGTATCATTCTAAAATACATAAATATTATTATATCATTACTTATACTGTACATATCATTTGTTTGCAGGCAGTGAAGCGCTTCATGAAGCTGGAGTGCAAATGTCATGGCGTGAGTGGCTCCTGCACACTGCGCACATGCTGGATGGCCATGTCAGACTTCCGTAAAACGGGGGACTATTTGAGAAGGAAGTACAATGGGGCCATCGAGGTGACCATGAACCAGGACGGGACTGGGTTTGCAGAGGCCAACAAAGCCTTCAGGAAAGCTACCAAGAATGACCTGGTGTACTTCGAGAACTCCCCAGACTACTGCCTACAGGACAAAGCTGCAGGTAGAGTCACTGAGAGGGGGTGCGCATCAGTGATGGATGGGCCTGACTGTGTTATGTGTTTCTGTTGTTCTGTAGATGTTGTGTGTACGTTCATGTGTGACTATTGTGTTTATTTGTGAGTTAAGGGTGGTCAGATAACAGCAGCTCTGTGTGAAGTGTGGGCGCTGATGTGGTGGAGCCCTGGGGACACACTTGGAGAAACCACCTGACCTCTGTCAGTCCAGTGCTGCATCCTGCATGAGCCCAATATCACAGACCATAATCACACAGAAGGCAGTCATTATCCAGTTCATTTGACCGTTAAAAACGTAAGACTAGCTTTATATGTGTTAATTAGAAACTAGGGAAATTAGAGCATCTGGTGGCCAATCAGCTCTTATTTTGAATGGGTTCTTGTGCTGTGATATTTGTGTTGGTGTTGAGTTGTAATATGGAGTAAGTAAAAATCAATGAAAATGTTTTTTGAGATCAATCCACCAGAAGGGGTCATTGTGGGACAGGGTCATTGTGGGCCTGTCCCACATTGATATGAAGATGTACTTCAACAAGTGCATCCATAAAAACCCATGCCAATATGCCAATTAGTGCACACCAGGAGGATTTTTTTTTAACCTTTGTCAGTGCCCACCCTGCCTTGTCCAGTGGAATTTACTGCCTGGAGACACAAGCAGCTAATTTGGAGGAAAAAAAATCTCTTCTCTATGTCTGTCACAGTGTGTCTGTCTGAGCTAAGCGTAGCTGGAGGGCAGAGATGGGGCCTCCAGTCTGTCTGTCACGCTCCACTGTTCATTTAACCCACACACACTCACACTAGGGTTCAAAGAGACCAGTGGCTTGGGAAAGGCAGTGTAACTATAGGCCGCTCTACCAACAGCACATATTTGTGCTGTTGTTCTATGGGCCGCATGTTGTGATAGATGGCAGTTCAAATAGGGCACTTCTCACACCACAACACCAGTCTCATGGGCATGACATTCACACAAGACACAAATTATGTTTGGGATACTTTTTCTTTTTCAATCAGCATAGGTAATAGTAAGACACTGTAATAAAGTGCACTGGTGAGCTTAAAATACATTCAGTTTATCTTCATCTGTCCATATGCAATCTATATTGCATTGTGTCCAGTTAAAGAACTGATGGGTTCTTTAACTGGAATAAGATTTTAGGTGGGATACCCGACTGTTTTTTGTTTGTTTTGTTTTTTTAGCTTGAGCGTTTTGTAAAAGCAGCACTTTGTATCAAAATCTGACAGCTAAGCCATCTCTGCATCTCTATTGAAAGTATTTCATCGATCACAAACATTGAGAGAGTCTTGGGAGTCTTGGCTGGACAGCACTCTGCTTTACCCTGTGAAAAATCTAAAAGCTGTGTTAGAGCCGTGGGTAACTTTCCCCCTCTCTTATTGAAAATCATGGATCCTGGCTTTGAGTAGTGCATTCTGCTACTGTGGTACTGACTGTGAGGGATATTTATTTATTGATTGATTTATTATTTATTTATTTTTACTTTGCAGATATAAATGGCCATTATCAACATTCTTAGCATCATGTAGGTAAACATTCTAACGTTAATCATATTTAATATGCTCTCTCTCTGCAGGTTCACTGGGCACAGCTGGCAGAGTCTGCAACAAAACGTCCCGTGGCACCGATGGCTGTGAGGTCATGTGTTGTGGGCGAGGATATGACACCACCAGAATCAAGCAAATCACAAAGTGTGAGTGCAAGTTCAAATGGTGCTGCAATGTGGAGTGCAAGGACTGCGAGGAGGCCGTGGACATACATACGTGCAAGGCGCCAAAACGAGCTCAGTGGTTGGACCAGACCTGAGGGTACTCCCCCTTTGCTGTTATACCTGACACTTAATTCACAAAAACATTCAATGGAAGATGGGATTCTGGGAAATTTGTCCAACAAGTGCTTTGCCTCCCCTCCTCTTTTGTCCATCTGCATGGCTTTAATACCTGTCTCTAAGGAAGCACTAAAAGTCCCCTTTTTTCTCCTTTTTTATGACCCATCATCCCCAGTTTTTGAATAGCAGAGGGAGAGGGATAGAGGTGCACTGGAGTTTGGTTCCAGTGTGAAAAAATGGTTTACTGCATTCACCAAAAGCTTTATAAGACACTTTTTTTTTTTTTTTTTTTTAAACTTTTTTAACTGAGCCTTTAACATATCCTGTATTTAATATACTACAGTGGCATTACATGAATGCCTTTCTTTTTGGGAAAAAACTCTGATCTACTAAGAACGCAAGTTTGACTTTTGAAAGTCGCTCAACTAGTGCACTTTGAGAAGTGGACATGGATTCGTATTGCCCTTGAGCAACACAGACAGAGGACTGAACCCAGGACTGGGAGTGACACTGAATGTGTCATAAAACATGACTGTAAAAACTGAGAAAAGCCGTGTGGAATTAATTATTTAAATTGTGAAATGTTTCAATCCTTATTTGTGTATGAAACTGCACTACATTGACCGACTTAAGGAGAGCATCCTTGTAATAAATCACAACCAGTATTCTGAAGAAGAGCTTAATATGGGAAAATAAAAGTTTGTTATGTAACCACAGCCTCGGACAGACAACTACTCTGCAGCTTGCTTGTGTAATGTTGACTATATTGCTTATATAAACAGTTGTCAAAAGAAATGTATGTTGCATTATTATGACAATGATGAAGCAATTGTACAACAATTTTTGCAGATGAAATGCTACATTTCTTTGATCACAGTAGCGGGTGAGTAACAAAGGCTGCTGTGTGCATGAGATGGTGGAGTGGTGTTGTGGTAATAGAAGAGGAGTGTGATTAAAGGCCCTGTCCCAACTGTCCCACACCCGTCACTGGCATTCCAGGTGGGTGCTCCTTAATGACGGGGCACTGTAATTACTTGGTCCTGCTGATAGCTGCTGATTGGATGCGGTCGTGCCACAGAGGGAGAAGAAAGAGAAACTGCTGCAATCTGCCCCTGCCTCTGCCCCCACGCCAGACCAGCTCAGGCTTTGTTATACTAAACCACTGATAACTGAAAAGGATACTGTCTACAGCAGAAAAGTGACACATTACATTATTAAGGAAATTAGCCAATTGACAGGTATTCATACTATATCCTTATGTATGTTGTATTTATGGAACACAATAACACGTATGAGACAAAAACAGAAAAGAATGGAAACATAAGGGATACAAAAAGACGATATAATGTTGCATGAAATAAATTTGCTGGTTTCATTCTGCTTTATATTTATTGCTGTTGCACATCTTTTTGAGTATGAATTAGACATCCATTGTATAATTTCAAATCATTTTTACCTATATATTTGAATCCACTTATATCGCAGTTTATAAGGCTCAAACCTTTTCCATTTCACTTAAAAAGATTCTTAAATTATTCAACACATTCTTTTTATAGCCACTGGAGTTTAAGATAAGCTTCATGATCCCTGGGGTAATATCAACAAAACTGTCCACTGCAAACTATGAGTGCTGGTGTCCATCTGTGTCCTAGATGCTAGGCCTGGGACATACCTTCAACTATGTCCTTCAACAAACTCTCCTCTGTCGCACCAAGCTGACTTAAAGGGTAGAGCCATCAGTGATAACTTGTTGTTGTCTAAATAATCACAGTTTTAGCTATTTGCATCTGTGGATAAAAAGCTGAACTTGAGTTCCCAACTTGTTCCTCTTCACGATCCTACTTTACAAGCCTGCGGTCCAAGATGTCCCCCAACACCTGAGGAAAAGATCTGTGTACCATCACTGGGACTTGTGCCACCATTTGAGAGACACTTTACAGAGAAATGCATTAGAAGCACTGGTGGGCATGTTTATCGGCACATCTCAAGAGCCATGTTTTACGCCATTCATCTTCATTATTACAAACCAGCCCTCCCGGAGTTTCTTTCAAATTCAGTCCTGAGTTGTTGGGAATTTCGCCACTAAAAATCCACAACAAACAGTGACTATAGTGTGGCATGTAGCTGCGGGCAAGGACCGGACCCCCAGTGTCTCACCTGTCTCTCACCTGTCATTGTGTTGACAGCATAAAGTGCATGAAAACATATAAGTGTGTGTGTGTGTGTGTGTGTGTGTGTGTGTGTGTGTGTGTGTGTGTGTGTGTGTGTGTGTGTGTGTGTGTGTGTGTGTGTGTGTGTGTGTGTGTGTGTGTGTGTGTGTGTGTGTGTGTGTGTGTGTGTGTGTGTGTGTGTGTGTGTGTGTGTGTGTGTGCGTGCGTGCGTGTGTGTGTGTGTGTGTAGGGCAAACTCAGGACCCCCACCACCTTAACAGAGCTGTGCATCTATCATTGGTAACATGAACATTTATTTAGTCAAAAAACCTAATCCAAATGCTTGAGAAAACTTTAAGAGTACCTTTGCTCTCGACCCCTGTTCCTACACCTGATGATTTAACAAACACAAACGCTTTGGCTTTGGTCTCTTGCTCCTTGATTTTGGCATGTATGCTCATAAGTTTGTCTACTCTCCCCACATTGAGGTCATAGGCAACACCTTCTGAACACTGACAGCTTATTCATGTCCAAGACTTTTCCCAGCCACCAGGAGATCTGACTCAAAGGAACACCTGCTCTGATGGATTAAAATCTGCTCTACAGTTGAGCTGCCAAAAGTGTCAACTCACCCATACATCTCTTATCATCTCCGCGCTCCCTGCTGTTGGCTGGATTAGCTCTATTACTCTGCTTCTCGTTGATTCAGGCTGTGGGAGCAGTGGGTGGTGCAGATTTATTGGGAGCTCAGACTAATATTTATAATACTAATACTAATACCCCAGAGGTACAACAGAAAAGGAGAGAACACAACATGAATAGATCAAGAAACTTTTACTTTGGAGCCAGGCCCCTTAAGTGTTGTTATGTTTACTCAAATAAAGTCAAAAAAAATAAGTCCTTTTGACATTTTAAACGGTCTAATATTAAAATCTGATGACAATATTGATGAATTTCACAGTTAGAAATTTGCTAGTAACTTTTTCTTCTCAAATACATAGTTCAAGCAAACTTTTTTTGTCACATAATAATCTTTATAGAGTTACGAGTTACAATTACGTGTGCCTGTATCTCACTTAAATATTGGCAAAAAGTGTCCCAGTCTCAGTTCAGCTGTGTCAGCCAATCAGTGGTCAGCCAACATGTTTTAAACTCAGCTCTGACTCCTCCTGATCTTCCTAACACGTTCATTTGTCTCAACGCATGCATTTCTTCTTTTGAGTCTGTCCAGATTGAAATGATGCTACTTCTGTTCCTTCGATGATTTTGTTAGTCATTGTGATGTCTGAATCTTTCTTCCTTCATTCACCAGGCGTGTACATTCAGCCTAACTGCATGATCCCAGTCACATCTAATAAAGTGTCCAGTTCATTGTATTTCAGGCCTCACTCAGAGCTGCGTGTTCAACATTTCCTCTCCTCGACACCTCAGAGGTGGTGGAGCCTGCTTCACCCGACACAGCATTAACTCTCCTGTTGCTAATGTCCATGATGGAGTTGGTGTCGGGGAGCAACTTAGTTCAGCACATCCGACAAATTGTCAGTTGAGGAGGCAGCTCTGTGCATTGCCACCAGCTTGAGGGCAATTCCTGTGATTATGCGTTTATCTTGCTCCTTGTGTGGGAATTTAAAGGCGCACCTCACGACTTACAAACAACAGTGACCTGGAAGAATAGTCTGAATTCCAACAACATACCAGAGAATCAGGGGGACTGACATAACGCCCTGGCACACAAGGGCGAGCGAGGCAGAAGTGTGGGGAAAAGGAGAGGGAGAGGTGCCGGGTCAAACAGTGTAGGCCTAACAGACTGAGAAACCTGTGAGAGATCCCAGCTGACAGCAACACAGATCCCGAGTCGGAAGAAAAACTTAAGTTACCAGTTGCCATCATTTAAAATGGATGCGTGTTCTTTAATCTCCTGCATTCACGATGTATAGTTGATTGTTCTTATCGCTCCTCGAAACACTCCCACTGCTCTGTATTGTCTTTGTTCTCACTTTTGTTTTTCTTGATTGGTGAAATACGTAAGATTCAGCAGCATCGAGAAGCCATTTTGGCATAAATGAAAAAAACAAAATCTGTTGCTCACTGAATTGAAGCTTTCCATAGATTAGCGTGGCCTGGCAGCGCAGTCACTTTGTTTTGGTGACATACAGTAAAGGGGCGTGTAGAAATCAGCGCAGCGCAGCAGTTTTCTACCCAAAAGGCAGCAAACTAAATATTTTAAAAATGATACATGGATTTATAAATTATAGCGGCCATCTTGATTGTTTTATGGTCATAAATTGCATCACAAAATCCTAACCCTCTGGTGGTTTTTGGTCCAGTAGAAATGCACTGGAGGAAATCAAACCATTATGGGGCAATACCAGATGTATTATCGCTGAATACTGAGAAAGCAGTTCTCATCTGCTAGAAACCCAAAACCGGTTCATCACCACAGCATGCAGATTACCGTATAAAATGAATTATTCCATTGTAAATGTGCAGGAAAGAGAGGAGTCTCAATGCCTAATAAAGTATAAGTGATGTTTGTGTTCATCCGTGGCTTTAATCTCCCCTCTCACAATCTCAGACGCTTTACCTTTGCACATACAAACAACTTTTCAACCCACTTCAGGGACTGAGAAAGTAAACGGCTTCACAAATAAACACTTGGGGAATGCACAAGGATATTTTGTTTGTGTTTTGAACTTCATCTTCGTTGAGCTTCACATGGCTCCTGTTCACCATTTTAGGGGATCATTTTTATGCAAGCCCGTTCCTAATGCTGGGGTTAAGATAAACTGTTAACACAGTGAGATATTTGGGCTTTTAAAGTGCAGTTTGTTACTTTGGTGGAAGGTCCCTACTCACACGAAGAATGCATGTTGTTCTGGGTATTTTTGCCATGAAACACCTACAATTTGATAAATAAAAGATAGATGATGTTATTACCATACTGTGGAATATTTCAGGCAAAGCAATAACATCTCCATGGAGACCAGCAGACAGTAGACCCTCCACCAGAAAACCTTTTTGGGTCAACATGGACACATTGAGGTGCACTTGTCCGTAGGGA